>CM062288.1:163025695-163148939 GCA_031216915.1 Pictodentalium vernedei | reverse complement strand
GGAAACCGATTGCCTAAAGACAAAAGTGGCACCACGGGAGCCACACTGGGCGAATCAAATATCCCAAACCTTTATGCACATTTAGAGGCCATACCTTAACATACGAACACACTTTCAACGTTTCAAAATAAAACCCCTGGAGCCTTTCACCGGAAACTGATTTTCTGACGACAAAAGTGGCACCGCAGGAGCCCACATGGGGCCGAATCGAATATCCCAAACCTTTATGCACATTTAGAGGCCATACCTGAACATATGAACACACTTTCAACGTTTCAAGTTAAAACCCTTGGAGCCTTTCGCCGGAAATTGATTCTAACAAGGAAAGTGGCGTTATGGAAGCCACATGGGGAGGGGGGGGGGGGCGAATAAAAAATCCGAAATCTTTATGTACATCTAGAGAGCCTATATACCTGAATATATGAACACACTTTCAAAGTTTCGAATTAAAACGCCTTGGAGCCATTCGCCGCAAACCGACTCTCTAACGACAAAAGTGGCGCTACAGCATGGGGCCGAATCAAAACCTTTATGCACATCTAGAGATTCTACCTGAACATAGGAACACACTTTCAACGTTTCGAATTAAAAACCCTAGGAGGAGCCTTTTGTCGGAAGCCGATTCTCTAATGACAAAAGTGGCGCTACGGGTGCCACATGGGGCTAAATAAAAAATCCCAAACCTTTATGCACATCTAGAGACTCTATCTGAACATAGAATACACTTTCAACGTTTCGAATTAAAACCCTTTGGAGCCTTTCGTCGGAAACCGATTCTCTAAACAAAAATGGTGCTACGGACGTCACATGGGGCCGAATCAAAAATCCCAAACCTTTATGCACATCTACAGACCCTACCTGAACATATGAACACACTTTCAACATTTCGAATTTAAACCCGTAGATTTTCGCCGGAGACCGATTCTCTATCGACAAAAGTGGTGCTACGGACGTCACATGGACCGAATCAAAAATCCCAAACCTTTGTGCACATCTAGATACCTCGCCTGAACATAATGTGAACACACCTTCCAATGTTTCGAGCTAAAAACCGTAGGAGCCTTTTGCCGGAAACTTATTCTCGAATGAGAAGAGGCTCAACGGGAGCCAGATGGAGCCAAATCAAAAGTCCGAAACATTTATGCACATCTAGAGGCCCTACCTGAACATATGAACACACCTTCAACAATCAAAATTACATATCCTAGGAGCATTTCGTCGGAAAGCAGTATTTTATCTCAGTATTTCAGTGGCGCCACTGGTACTACTTGGTGGAGAGAAAAATTCAAACTAAACCTATTTTTGTCGTCTCGACGCCATATTTAAGAAGTATGGTAAGTTTCAAAATTATAGCTCAAAACATGGACGTACGGATGTACGGATGTACGGACGTACGGGCGTGAGATCTTCACTTTTTCCCGGCATTTTTTAAAATGCGGAGCTAATTAGACTTGATCATTTTTACCTTGGTGATATTTTAATACAGGCCTACCATGCGCTAAACGTGAAAAATAAGACAAAAAACTCACAGATGAAGCACCACTATAAACTTCAATAGTTACAGTACTGGTATAACAATGAATGGGGATTACGTAATGCACAGCGCAAGAATGCAATACCGTGACGTCATGATCTTCATCATAAAAAATCAATTCCTAGGAGCTGAAAGACTGTCAAAATATATGCGTGCGAACAAGTGAAGAAAGGGAGAAATATTGTAAGACAAATTGGTTATTACCGCCATATGGATTTCCGAGATGGTGTATTGAGGTCTCGACGTTGCCTCTGTGTCATATGTCGACTCGTCGAAACAGACTCGTCGATATATGCCCAGAGACGAGGTCTCCACTTCAATACACTATCTTGGAAACCCATATGGTGGTAATAAACTATATTTATCAATCGAGACTTGAGCCGTCACAGGCAAGACAAATCAAGTTTACATCCTATCCCACATCCCTCGTCTGTGACACGCCCATGTGAACGCCGTTCACATTGACAAGGGAAAGATACGGAATTTCCGAGTTTCATCTTCAGGACGACATGTCTGGGGTAAAATGTTTGAGGAAGTTGCGTAGTTACTTACTATTTAAAAAGAGTTGGGGATATTTGATAAAAGTAAATGGAAAAAATATATTTATATTTTCAACAAAAAGACAGTTGAGGCATAAAAAGACAGTTAAGGCATTGCGCTGTGACATCTGGTGAATGATTTCCGCGATAGTAACTGTTGGGTGTCTGACAAGCACACATTCCACGTACTGAGCTGTAGAATACATGAACGGTCAGTCAGAAAATTTACCACATTCAGTCCAAGACCTCAGTACCTTGTAAATCCTCCTCGGTTCGCGAGACAAGTTCGAATCCGACGTGGCAAACTCCTCACCAAACGTTCAATATCAGCTTGACTGGTGTTATTCCATTCTTCCTGCAGTGCAGCGGCGAGTTCCTGGACATTGGTAGGGGATTGTTGGCGTCGTCGTAGGCTTGCTCGATTGGTGAAAGATCTGGACTTAATGCTGGCCAAGGCAGTGTAGTGATGTTCTGCTCCTGGGGGCAACTCTGTAGCGGCACGGGCCCTGTGTGCTCTTTCATTGTTATCTTGGAAAATGAATCGACGGCCGTGACGTCGCGCAAATGGAACCACATGAACTGGTAACATGTTGTCATGGTACTACGGCCATGTGACACGCCCTTGGATGTCATGCAATGCTGTTCTGCTTGTCATGGTCATGTCTCCCCACACCTTAACCGGTCCACCATCAAAACGATCGCAGCCACACTCTGCTCCGGGAGTCGAGAGTGAACCTCGATTCATCGGAAAACATAACGGTGCTCCGCCGACGATTGTCCCAGCGCTGTCGCGCTCCACACCAATTACGCCTTGCTGCGATGTGACGTTCAGTCAAACGTGGGATTATTCGAGGTCACCGAGCTTACGAATTCCAGCTGTGTAAGCGATTTCGAATAGTCTGATAATGACTCGCACATCTGCCGCTTGGTGCAGCTGCTGTCCAATTTCTGAGGCACTTCGATGGCGGTTACGTAATGCTGTGGTTCGTATGAAACGATCCTGGTTAGCAGTCGTCGCCCTTGGACGACCTGACCGACGTCTGTCATCAACATTGCCTGCCTGACGGTAGCGTGACCACAACCTGCTAATCACCGATTGAGTAACTTTGAGAATTTGAGCCACTGCAGTCTGTCTGTTGCCAGCTCCCCGCATGCCAACGTTCGTCACGTGTCAGTCTTCGCATACCTCAAAAGTTATGTTTCGACCAGAAACTATTGATGAATGAGTTTGTACCAAGAAAAGAATGATGAGACCTCAGAAAAAAGCCTGTCCAGTAAGAATGAAAATTTCAAAACATACTCCACAGACGTTAACGCAGCGCTCGTGCGAAAATCCTGCACGAAGTTTTCGTGGGCCGCTGACATTCATGATCCACACTAAACTTGGTAGAATATTGATGTATCCAGTCACGCGTATCCTATACCATTTTCCGAAAATATCATTTGGATTGGATATCCCCTACTTTTTTTAATAGTGTATATTGGCCCATTGCAACTTTCACACAACATAGAGCCCAAAATGGTCTCCAATATAGGGGCTATACACGCTACAAAATGCATCAGATACGCTCTTATAGAGCACTAAATTTTGCAACATTTCCTCAGAGGGCTGGGGTTTCATCAAATATCATCTTTGCAGCCCCCCCCCCCCCCCCCCCACACACACACACCTCTCCAAAAAAATGACTAGGGCACCCCTATTATAAAATCCTGGCCAAACGTCTGATTTGCGGCCTAAGTATCTGAGGACAAAACGCTGTAGGACAAGTTGCCATTTACTGCCGTTTGGCTATTTGAAAAGATCAGCTTGTGCGATAAAATACAGTCCAGCATACATTTACCGCTACCTCTGCGCAAGCTGTTATATATAGATTAGAAACGTGCAATTAATAAATCTAATTAGCTGGTGTTTAATAGCAGTAAGTGGATAATTGAATCAGGGCAAACAATCACAGGTTTAATAAGATTAGACTTCGCTGCTATTTCCATGCACACTAAAGTTAAATGAATTTATTTGCCAGGTATTGTTCAGTAATTATCAATTAGGTTAAATGGTGTCATGGAGTATAGGTGGATGCTATTATAAAAGGATCCTATTGTGCATGTCGATCATTCTTAATATGATCAAAACCGCCTGAGGCAACTATACTTGGCAATGATGGCCCTCCACCGCATCACGATTCATCGCCGAAGTGGCAGACAATAGTTGCCTGAACAAAACATCACAGCACCCTCGGGGAGAGGTAGCACCTTTGTGAGAGGACACCCCCTCTCGCTCTGTTCCTCACTCGAGCGTTCAGTCAACAATCCACACAAAGACATCCCAACACTCCTGATCATATAGCCTGGATAATCTGCTGAATACTCGATCCTTTTCCCCCTCCAACACGCCTTGACATGCAGCTACCAGATCTCATACAGTCACAGAGGGTCGAAAGGGGCTTGCCCTACAGCTCCCTGCGTGCCTTCGGCGAGCGAAACCATTTCATCATTTAGGGCGATCATTCCATTCGCACCTCTGATCTCAGAGTGAGAACATCTCTGGACTGTCCAAGAGAAGGGCGAGATCGTCTATCTGACTTTGGAATTTAGTCCGACTACCAATGAGAACACCACACCACACCATGGGTAGAGGTAGCACCTTTAGTGAGAGGACCCCCTTTCACTCTAGTCCTCACCCAAGGGGGTCTGGAGGCCCTGAAAAGAGAAGAAGACAGAGAAGAAAGAGCCCATCCACCAAGCGGAGGAATGTCCAACGCTTGGAGGCCTTCTGGGAGAAGAAGAGAGGTGAGGAAAAGAAAGGGCCGGAGGTGGCCGCCACTTCCCTTCCCACTCCCACTGACAGACCCATCCAACTGCCGGCTCCCCAGCCGGAGTTGTCGGATGAGGAGGTGTCTGTGGAGACTGAGGCGGAAATGAGAGTTGCCCTCTCGCCACTTCCCGATCCTCACTCACCTCTCCCTTTGGAACCAGAACACCGGGATCTGGACACACGCCTGGGGCAGATTAAACATGACAGCCAGAAACGCCGGAAAGAGTGAGACCGGTATCAACAGGAAGCAGACCGAGGACTCCAACAGCTACTCGGGATGATCAAATGGATAACTACCAAACTGGCGGAGGTACAGTCACAACAAAAGCCCCCAGGCACCTCCCTCACCACTCGTAACTACTCCAGATTTGGCCAGGACTAGACCATACGAGCCAAGTCAGTCACCACCGGGCAACCTCCCAACGACGCCGAGGGCCACGGTCTCTCCATCCAAACCACCTCCTCTAAAGAAAGAATAGAAAAGACACAAGTGCCGCTGAATACTCACACCTTCTCCTCCTTAACCACTGCCGGACAAGGCTTAAACGCCACCGTTAAAGAGGGTCGAAAGGAGCTTGCCCCACACCGTCCCTGCGCGCCCTCTGCGCGCAAAAACCATTACATCTGAGAGCGGTCGATCATTCTCGTTCGACTGTCATGTTAACATGTCTGAATGTGAGTAACACCAGAAACTGGACCATCCATGTTTCTGGTGATACCTGCCAGGTGATCTTGGACTTTCCAATACCACCTGGAATGGCTCCAACAAAGAGACCAAGGAAGCCAGCAGCCAGACCATCTGCCTATCTGGGGAGTGGTAGCACCTTTGCCCAGTCAGGCTCTGATCCGCACCCGGAGAACGTTGAGAGGACCAAGTGCAAGAAGAAGAAGAAAAGCCCACCCTCAGTGCACCGGGATTCCAAGCGCTCAGAGGACTGGAAGAAAAAGACGGCAGAAGAATCCCACAAAGAGAAGGACGAAGAGATGGAAATCCACGCTTCTAGCCCGTCCGAAAAAACACCAACAGACACCACCCATACATCAAACATTTCTCTTTCTCCAGTTCTATCTCCAGCCAGGACCCCAACCCTAAACAGGAAAATGATGAAGAAATAAGCAAGTTTGTCCACGAACTGGAACAACAGATCGTGGGAAATGAAGAGTCGACACACAGCTCCCCCGCTGAAGAGCTAAACAAACGGTACAACTCATGGAAGAAGCCAGGAGAGGAGCCATTCTACGAAATGAGTACATGAACGACATGGATAACCGGATGGCAGAACTCAGAAAGGCAATGGCGGCACTACAATCCAACGTCGTTTTGGCAACAACATTGGCTCAAAACACGACGGAACCACAGCCTCCACCGTCAAAAGTCAAGGAATTTCCACCTCCACCGCCAAAGAAGAAACGGGGGAAACAAAAGAAGTAGGAAGCAAAACCAGACGAGCAGCCACCAGTCTACTACGGGCAAACGTACGAGCAATAAAAGACCAACATTCATCCACTTATGGGATGCACGTCGCATCCCCAAGTGCATATTCTTTCGGAGGTCTAATGCAACCCATCAAAGTCCCCCACGAACAAGCCGGCATTGATACTATAGCGCCTTGAAACACTATAAAGTAGTCGAAAACACGATGGTTCAAAGACAGCGAAATCATATCCGAAGTAGACACAAAACTGATCATGTACAGTCACTGAGGGTCGAAAGGGGCTAGCCCCAACCCGTCCCTGCGCGCCTTCGGCGCGCGAAACCATTCCGTCCGAACTAGACGTCATTCGCACTTCCGACTTCAGAGTGTTAAGACGTGTTGACTAATTACTCAGCTAACTATGGAGAACTTGGCAATCCCAATTCCACTCAAGAAAGCCCTGTCAGATCTGGAGATCTCTTATTCTATCAACTGGATTATCCAGATGAAATTTAAGGCGAGAATATCCAGCTGACCCTGGAGTTTGCGACAGAGACAGAGAACACCACACCGCCTTCTTCGGGGAGAGGTAGTACCTTTGGTGAGAGGTTCCCCTCTCACACTGGTCCTCACCCGAGGGAGTTCGGAGGCCCTGGAAAGATACAGAAGATGAAGAAGAGCCCTCACACGAAACGAAGGGATGCCTGATGCCTGGGGATTTTTTGGAGAAGAAGAGAGAGAAAGGTGAGGAAAGGAAAGAACCAGAAACATCTACCACTCCCCCTCGCACTCCCACAGGCAAACCCAACCAACAGCCGGCTCCCCAGCCGGTAATGTTGGATGTGGAACGTCCTTTGGAGACTGAGGTGGAAATGGAAGCTGTCTTCTCGCCACTTCCCGATCCCCTCTCGCCTCTCCCTTCGATACCAGAAAGACAGGACCAGGAACCAGAAACCAAACCACCACCACCAACTCAGGAAGGATCGCTAAGGGACTTCATTGATCGGGTGGGCAGGATATGCATGCATACAATATCACGGAGAACTAAAATTGGACTTTGAGGGTACAACCGAAGACTTCATCGAATTCACCCACAGCGAAGCAAGTTATTACGATACGTCAACCATCAAAGATTTTAACTCCAACAATCGTGAAAAGCTAGAGGCCCCAAAGATGCGCAACCCAAACTTCCACAAACGGTTCAAAGCGAAAGTTGAGAAAGAAAAAGCAGCCAACTCATCTCAACCTCCCCCATCCAAAGAGCACAAAACCAAACACAAGCGCCGATAAGTACCGTTAACCCTTTCCTCCTTTACCACGCTCAGACATTCGTGCAAAGAGAAAAAACACGGTTACCGAGGGTCGAAAGGGGCTTGCTCCACACCGTCCCTGCGCGCCTTCGGCGCCGAAACCTTTGACCATCCTGTCTCAAAGACAGCGAACTCGTATCCGAACAAAACGAAATATGTGACAGTCGCCAAAAACCTGAATATTCGAGAAAATAATTAATATAAAACTCAGCATATACACTCTAAAATCGGCTGTATTTGAAATGGCCCGCTGGGTTGAGTGAATATGAACCCAATTGGGTGCATGTCCACTTGCCCGGCTGATTTGGGTTGATTTTTGACCCAACTAATTTTAGGGTGCAGGTCACTCCGGTGGAGAGCAGCAAACACCACCTTGGTGTGGCTGGTACTGGTAAGCAGGGAGGTTCGGGTCTTTTGGTGGTGCCCTAGAAGGGACTATTGTTTTCTGTGGATGTCGATACATGAGTCTGAGGCAGACTATACTTGCCGAGAAAGGCCACAATCAACCAACAACTAAGCGGCATACTATACTTGCATGAAGATCACCAGCATACCTGAAACCTTACCGCACGTTTTCCTCCTCTGTTGCGATTGAAAATGATGTTGATACAATATCTTCTACCGCCGTTAAGGGTCGAAAGGGCTTGCATCACGTCGTCCATGTGCGCCTTCGGCGCGAGAAACCATTTATTTCGATCTCGTCTAATACAGTAGTGGGTCCAGATATTTAAAAAAAAAGAGGGTGCGGTATCCCCTGGAGAGCCAGTACTATAGAGAAAGGGAGGGATCCGTACAGGTTACCAAAACTCTGGTTTATGCAACTCAGCTGCGATTACTTTTCAAGTGTAGAAAGATGTTCTGCGTCTCAACCTGCATCTGTCATGGTGGGCTCTAGAGGTAGGCAAAATTACATGAAAATTGAATTTATGACATGACACGGTGTGTCCAGTTAATTAACTGTTACCTAATAAGATAGCCTCGTGAAGTGCATACAATTTTCAAACACAAACCATTTACCGCACCATTAGTAGTGATTTAACTTGTTAATGGTTTTATCGTGGGAACCAGGAGCAAATAGTTAAAAAAAATCAACAGTTCTTGGAAATTATTTCTGGATAAGTAAAATATACATGTAGTACCCCCCCCCCCCCCCCCCCCTCAAATTCCATCCTCGGTTCAGGTCTCAATCCAAATTTTGTTGATAATACCGAACCCCATGGAAATAGTGAAAGCTCCTACGCGGGTCACCTGTGAGTCATTATAAATTGTCTTCCATTTTTCGAAATTTGAAATGAGTCTATATAAAATTGCGGAAATATTTTCGCTTTAACCCGTTACCTAACGAATCGGTCGCATCCGCTCTCGTAATTTTCAAATTTAGTAGTTGAAAAAAAAAATTTTCAAAAAGTTTCAACGAAACCGAATCATGTAACCCGTCATTGGAACGATCTCAACGAGCTCGTTCCAATGTGGGTCAAATGATATGGTTACGTTGAAATTGTTTGAAAAATGTTAGAAAACAATACCTAACATAATAAATTTTGATATTCTGTGTGTTGGGCAAAGGGTTAAAACATAAAGTCTTAGTCAGAGGTCAAGTTGGAGGAGTGACCCCCTCCCATAATCTTGGTCATCGGTGGTGGTCCGTGGTGGTGGGGAGGGGTGTTCAATATTTGATATCAGCAGTGATCAAAGATTTCATGTTGAGGGAAAGTGAATCAAATTCAATGTAGGCATGTATTAGATTGTTGTAGAACATATCGGCTGCGGACCTTTGGGATTCGGGGGGGGGGGGGGGTCATCATTTCCATGAAAATCCACCCTATTGCATCACATAGTATTCTATTGTGGGACAGATTTATGAGATATAGCATGTTTGTTGTAATGGGTATAGTGTTATCCCTGAAAGTTCCATTCAAAACGTGAGCCATGTCGGGAGGATGTTGTCAAAAGAATTGTTTCAATAGTTTTAGGAGAGAGGGCGATAAAGCCCGAAGTGTATTCTAGGCAATGCTGGAAGGAGTACATGACTGTTTTCATATTTCCCGGTGGGCTAATCTGTCCTTGGACACACAGTCGGAAATTACTTTCAGGCGTGAATGGGGCGTTTCATCTCAATTTGAGGTGTGTCATAAGCTATGGTTTTGCACTTCTGAAGAGGAAATAAATGGAGAAGAAAAATATTCAGTGTCAGTTTTCGTGAATGACATTGACGGCTGCTATTTTAGGTAGAGGGTTAATGAAGGACACTTTAGGAACGACACACACTGTATAATGTTGGTTTATCAGACTAGCCTTGACTCTAAAAGAATGTTATGCCAGTTATCCACAATCGTGATAGGCTAGCTGACTAACAAAAAAAATGACGTGGAATGTGGTGGGGGTCAGTCACCGGCCTAATGCTGATGTAATCACAGGAACAACAGAGGTTTGTGTTAAATGTTTTGCTGTTTACTTTTGGGGTCTCCTTAGGAAGCATATTGTAACATGACGACACTTATTTTTGTGGCCGATTGTACTTCAGTAGTTTTTTACAAACAGTAGTGAGTGATTTCAGATAAAAAATACTCTCCATCTACTTTGGAAATATATGCCAATAGACTTCTCGAAAATTTTGGCGACCCTGGCTGAGCTGCGAGCTAAAGCAGAACAATTTACCTAAAACTTAATTCCAGCAGAAGCCTGGTTCAACTGGTCTTCGAAACGGTGTAGAAACTGTGACGAACGAACGCAAGGACGCATATCCAGATAAACGACGAATTAAGAGGATCTCACTGGAAACGTGGTATTTTCTTCGCATTTCAGGATTTAAAGTAAAATTCAGAGGCATTTTGTAGCGAGATCCAAGAATGTTGAACGTTTTGCTAGATAAGTATATGCATTCCAACTGAAACATTTTGATTTGGGAATTGGATGTCGGGAAAAATATTGATTTCCTCTTTGGTTTTTTCAAGAATAATTTATCGCTACGCCTCAAACGAAAAGAAAGACTCCTTGTGGCTGTTTGATAACTCTGTGTGTATCGAACCTGTGGCATTTAATATTTATCACCAAATATCTACGCGAATAATCACATTGTATCTCTCCGTCGACAGTAGTGGATCTATTTTGCCCTGCGGATGATGCGGGCACTTGCTGTGCGTCAAACGTCGATTATTGACTGTTGTCAAATTTGTTGATCATCCTACACCGCAGTGGCGTTGTTTCATTTCGTGTATCGCTTGTGAATTTTGTGATTTAGACAGTTTAGACATTTTATATTTTCATCATGATACTTCGGTGGAGTTATTTAGTTTTTATTCTAATCCCAGTAGTAGGTAAGTAAGAGAGTCGAAGTTGGCAACTAATTATATGCTCATATAATTAATAACTCGCCTAATTCCGAGTTACAATTTTTAAAAGTCCAGATCAAAGAGTTAGCCGAACATCTTCGCTGAACCTTGTGTTGTCCAATCCCAGCGTGGGATTTGGTTGGCGCGCGGACATTTGTTTACATATTATTGTGATTCAGATCATTATCCACCATCATTTAAAGATCACTTTAAACTAAAGGAAAAAATGGAATATTTGTGATCACGATATGTATCTGCTCCGACACACATTTACAAATCAACATAAGATAAGGAAATCAATAATTAAAATGCATCTAGCAGGCCTGTCGTTTTAAGGCGAGCGGTCGTCCCCGCCCTGTATAGCCCACACACTTTGAAAATAAGAACTGCAAATGCCCACCATGAAAATCTTTGATAAAGTAAAGATTTTTAAAATCCTCACGATGAAGATAATGGAAACTTATTCTCTTTTAACTGGTACAGTGCTAAATTATTTTTGACCATCAAAATTTGTGCAACTGTCTTTGCCCAGTTATAATTCACGGGAGAGTGCCTGGGCACTATAAATTGTAACATACTAACAAGGCAAATCCTAACAGACTAATAATATCAATCCAAAGATAATATACATGTAAAGAATAGCCATTCAATTTGAAGTCTTTTAGTTGTGGTACCTGAACTTCAGAATAGAGCCCAAATATGGGCTTCCAGCACTCTACCAATTAACTCCTATGAGTCTGGGGATTTAACCAACTTACTACTACATGACACACCTTGTGAGTCGAGTGGCTTAGCAGTGATTCCTAGCCAAGCCTTGAAATACAATGTTTGACTAGAACCACTGCCAAAGTAATTTTACCGTTGTCCACTGAGTAGTACATGCATATGAAATAAAGTAATTCATTTGATCTACATAGATGTTTTGGGGTTGTCGTTGACTCAGTTGGTATGATGGCAGAGCATTTATGGCCTGGCAATTGAGTGTTGTAGACCTGGGATCAACTTCCGTTGAGGCCATCCCCCCCCCCAATGTTTTTTTCACAGTTTTCTGTCCAGTGGCGCGGCCGGTGTTAGGACGATGCCTGGTGGGATTCCTGCTTGACATAGGCAATATATACAAATTTTAAATAAACTGCATGTAGATGTACCTGCTCTCAGGTTGAAAAGTTGGATAAAGACCTCTGAAGGTTAGCAACACCCAATATACATGTACAAGTTTGGTATTGAAGAAAAGCTCATGGTAGAGGGTTTCTCAGACCTGGAAAAACAGCTTAGCAAACTGAAAAATAGAGAAGACGAAGAAGCGTCACAACACCCTACACAGTACAAGCCAAAATAAGTTGTAGCATAACCACAATAAGCTAAGTATACTGCGTCTTCTGCCCTGATAAAATCATAATCTGACATCATTTTCTGGAAAGCTCTCATGGAGAGCTTTCCAGAAAATGATGCCAGATTCTGGTCTGATCAGTGTATGAAGAGAAAGATACATAGTTTATAGTGGTTATCCTACAACTTATTTTGACTAGTACTGTACATGTCCAATGCACATGGAAGAAACCCACTGGCATTTTAGTGCAACCACAACAAGGTAATATTCACTATTGGAGGGGGTTGGGTGGCTACAGACCATCTTGTACTGACATGTTTCAGTACAGTATAAACGTTTGACCCATTGGTGTGCATGTACATGTAAGTGTGAAGTGTAATTCAATCTGATCTGAAAAGAAATCAAGGCCTTTAGATTGCTTTTATTTGGGGACATTTGCAAACTACAATAGAACAGATGCCCCAACATGCAGTCTCCAGGTAAACAAGAAGTTTGATTACTTGTATAAGGCCATGCCCATGGCAGTTCGAGGCAAGTCTCATCTGTCCATATATATAAGGTAGCTGAGACTTACACTTACCGAGAAACGACTACAAAGCCACGGGTTGTACATGTATACTGTCATTGACATTGAGTAGCAAAAGTGTGTACATGTACACATATCCAGTCTTTTGCAGGTTAAATCATTTGAACAAAGATGGACAAGAAAGCATAAAAACAAACCATACTATCTGTTATGCCTTCTAATTTGGGAACATTCATGTAATTTTGGGTTACCGATATGTGTTTGGTGCAATTTAAAGGCTTTAACTGGTTGAGGGCTAGATTATTTTTGGTGGTCTGAATTAATTTGTTATTCAAAATTATTTTTATTACAAATTATTGAATATTGCCCACAGACACTCTCAAATAATGTGTAGTAGAACATATTTATATAAAAATATTATTTGCATCTGACTGAATGTGAACCAAGGGCAAGGAAAACATTGGCTTTTGCTCTGGTATCCTATTTTTTTGAAAACCCTGAGAGTGTCGTCTAGCACTCAACCAGTTAACCCTTTACCTAACATGAAAAGCAGATGACACTTGCAAACAAAATTATTGAATAACTAATTTTTTGTCTCAAAAACATAGGTTTAATTAATATGACCCCTCTTTGGAACAAGCTCGTTCCAAAGAGGGATCATAATGTATGTTTTTGATACTAAAAATGAAAAAAATAATTGGCGACTTTTGTGTGGCGATTTTTGCCATTATGTTGGTTAAAGGGTTAAATGCCTGAGAAATTGCCTAATTGTGATCACTATACTCTATTTACATGTAGAGGTCAAGTACGTGTACTACTGATTACTTACTTTTTCCAGATTTCTAGAAAAGGTTAAACAAAGGGGTTAAAAATACAGCTAGTCTACCAAAGGAGAATTATGATATCACTTCCTGCCTGGTAAAAACATAATTATGTGAAATTGTACATTCGATGATGTGACAGAATCATTGCAGATGACATTTTACTGATGGCTGATATAGATTACGCTGGTGTTTCATTCTGTATTCACTCCATGTCTTATTGGAGCTGTGCAGACGAAACAATCTCAGCTACTTACTTACACTACAGTCACCATGGATTGGTCATATTTCATGCGTCAGGCCTTCAAATTCATTTATTTTGGGCACACCATTTTGCCCTAATTTGGGCACATTAAAAACAGAAATAACAGCCTTATCCTGTTGGGTTTTATTGCCATGAGTTTCTTTATGGTTCTATGGTGTTATTTTGAAGTAAGTTATTCTCAAATGTAGAAGAGGCACAAGGAATTTAAATATTTTTCTTGATGTCTTCACACCTTCTCTAATTTTGGCACAACTGTAAACGGTGTGAAATTGTTGTAATCTGAAGACCTTCACATGGGCAGTAATGTCCACGCATGCGTTTACCTGGTAAAAAAGTGTCAGCAGCAAAAGTTTAATTAATGAAGCACCGGGTTGTACCCGGTGCTTCATTAATGATATTTTTGATGATTATTCCTATAATTAGTCTTTGAAATATAATATTATTGCTCTGTGGAAAAAATGCTGCCCACCCTGTGGAAAGTGACCAGTCCAAGATGGTCGTACTGTATAACATGACTGACAAAGGCTGCAATCAAGTTCAGGCCTTAAAGTTTCATTCTCTTACCCAATGTACTCAATACATTTGTTTTTTTAATTATTCTTTTTATTCCCCCTCTTTCTCCATCCATCATTTTAAAATACATGTCACAGTTTTTCAGACTTTTTTCATCATACACTGCAGGCCTGGCAGTCTAGAAAATCAAGGATTGCAAAACAATTGCCCTTCTCAGATTGCTTTGGAGTGCAATTGCACCTGGAATGTTCAATGCATATACTTGTATGCTATTTTGGGTATATTCACTTCAAAGTATTACAATTGTGACTGACTGAAAAATTGTTCTACATGTACATTCAGCTACACAGTGGAAAAATTGGCACACACATCTTCTCATTGTTCAAAATGTTGCATTCAATTCTTATGTGACTGCCTTCTGCACTCAGAATGTGTTGAAATGTGACACAGAATGGGTCATGAATTATTGCAAATCAGTGCACCATTGACAAATCGTCCACTGAGTTCCAATGTGTTCTATGTGCCAACTGGCACATTGGAACTCAGGGGACGAAATGATAACAGATTTTAAAGGCAGTCCCAAATAATTAAAAAAACAATGGGTGCAAAAAATTGCCCTCTTCATTTTTTTCGAGGCGTGCAGCACTCCTAAAGAATGTGAGGCCTGACATTGGAATAATTGTCTGATTTATGGTATGTGACTTTGTCATGGATACACGTACCAACAAATCAAGTTTGAGTTTTGACCCAGTCATATAATTTTTCACAGAGTTATTGATCTTGAACTTACATGTAGTTTATAATGTGAAATCAGAAAACTCTCATCAGTTTTCCAGATTTTTGTTTGCTCGTGGGTGCATGCATGTCATACTGACATACATGTATCTTTAGTTTCATAAAATTTCAGAAAAACTGTCTTGACACAATATGACCTTGAAAGTGTCATAATTAAACACCAGTAAACAAACAAACAAACAAACCCATTCTTGCTTTCCCATTTGGATGCTACTGCTTTCCTTGATTCACCACTGTGAAATAAGAGCACATTGATATAAATGGATACAATAATGACATTATAATGTACTTAAAATTTCTTTTTTGACCTGAGTGTGAATATAATACACAGAGAGTATTGTTCTTAGTAAATGTCATAGCCATTGCAGATAGTCAGATGTAGGAAGTCATTATGTGACTTCCCATTCTGTTTCTAATAATATACATTTTTAAATTATTCTGAGAATATACATTTACAATTCTACAGGAACAAATGTGTCTTCAGCACGTACACACAAATTAGTATACTGATAGTCATTTGCTCACTTGATGGCCCCCTGTAGAGCTGTCTGGTTTTGAGTTTTCAGATTCAGTTTTGGTTTGGTTTCAGGAAAAATACCTTGGTTTTGGTTTGGCTTTTCTGTGTATTAAGAACATGTAGTAAATTACACTTAAGGCTCCCTGACTTGGAGAAAAAAAAACGCAGTAGTTTCTATGACACCGCTCAGCACAAAGTCTGGTACATGTATCTCCATTGGGTTCAGCCTTACTTTCCTTTGATCATTCTTAGGGGTTCTAGGGAATCCGTTGCTAAGCCTACATATGTATTCAGTCAAGAAAAAGTGCCTAAATCAGTTAACAAATGAATAAAGGTCATCTAACCTACAGTTAAAACTAGAAGTCCTGTCCTGAAATGCGCACAAATAGCATGTCGATTTGCGCGTTAATCTACGTGTTATGACGATAGTAAGGCTATCAAATTCTGCACATATGGCCTGTGCACAAGCAAAGTTTCAGCCAATGGACCTCCGGGTAACCCGGAGGTCCATTGGCAGGAACATTGCTTGTGTTTGCTATGGGTAACAAGGAGAACCTGCCATGCTTTGGGTGCCATTCGATATGGCAATTTCGCGCATTTCCTACGCACAATTAAGCCTAGATAAGTGCACAGTTCGTGACAGGACTTCTAGTTTTAACTGTATGTTGTGTTCTCATTGTCATATTTTCTACCTTATTGACTCGTCCAATGGACGAGTCAATAAGGGAGAAAATATGACAATCGGAACATGATGTATTTACCCCTTTGTTGGATGAACTAAGTGATGAGAATCCCTAGGAGCCAGTAGTCCAGTTCCTTCCAAGTAAGATTGCTTGAACAATTTATGTACAAACACAGTCAAACTGTTAGGCCGTTTTTAGCTCATCTTGACAAAGTCAAGCTGAGCTAATCTCATCGTCATCCGTAAACACCATGTTTTGGTCTTCTCCTCCAAAGCCACTTGTCCAATTCAAGTGAAAGTTTGTGTGAGTGATGGTCCCGAAGGGGCATTGCATTTTTGTTCAACTCAGCATGCCCAGCCCCATAGGGAGGGAGTGGGGAAAAATGCTCCAAAATATCATAAGTCATAAGTACTTGATTCATGCAAAAAAAAAAATTTCCACATCCCCATGGGAACCCTGGGAGCTAAAATAGAAATATTTTCAAAAGCCCATATTTCTAAACCACGCTGAACAGAGAGCTGTTATTTGGTACGAAGTATCCTTAGGACCAGTAGAATTGAATGGTAAAAAAAATTGCCATTGGTTATGTTACGTTGTTCTGTAATGGGCATCGAGAAATGCTGAGTCAGCATATTTGCAAAAATTTAAAAACTTTTCTCCAGAACCAGTCATCAGAATCTTTTGATATTTGGTATTCAGCATTCATAGGGGGGGGGGGGGGGGGGGGGGGGGGAGGTCAGATACAAGTATTTTTTTAAAATAAAGCCCATTGGTTCATATTTGGGCTCAATACAGGGGCCCGAATTTTTAACAGGGTAATATGGGGAATATTCTTTAAAAATCTTCTTCAGAACCACCAGTCAGAATCTTTTAATGTTTGGTATATATCATTGTTATGAGGGTCAGACTCAAGATTGTTCAAACCAAGTTCCTAGGTTCATATTTGGGCTTCCAACGGAAGCCCAAATTTTAACTTTGTTCAATATGGGGGATAATTTTAAAAAATCTTCTTCTTCAGATCCACCAGTCAGAATGCTTTCATATTTGGTGTGCAACATCTCTAGGGGGGTCAGATTCAAGTTTGTTTAAATCAGATCCCTAGGTATATATTTGGACTCGCTGTGGTAGCCCAAATTTTTACTTAGTGCGATACGAGGAAATTTCTTTAAAAATCTTCTTCAAATCCACCAGTCGGAATGCTTTCATATTTGGTATACAATAC
The DNA here is from genome assembly GCA_031216915.1 of Pictodentalium vernedei. Classification (NCBI taxonomy): domain Eukaryota; kingdom Metazoa; phylum Mollusca; class Scaphopoda; order Dentaliida; family Dentaliidae; genus Pictodentalium; species Pictodentalium vernedei. Next base: position 163,131,325 of record CM062288.1, on the reverse strand, counting down.
AACATCTCAGGGGGTGGGGGGGGGGGGGGGGTGGGGGGTGGGGGTGGGGGGTCAGATTCAAGTTTGTTCAATTCGAGTGCCTGGGTTGATATTTGGGCTCCATATGGGAACCTGAAATTTAACTTAATGCAATATGAGGGAATTTCTTCAAAAATCTTCTTTTTCAGATCCACTTGTCAGAATGCTTTCATATTTGGTATACACCATCTCTAGGGGGTGGGGGGGGGGGGGGGGCAGATTCACGTTTGTTCAAATCAGATCCATAGGTTAACATTTGGGCTCACTTAAATTTCTCTTCTTCAAATCCAACAGTCAGAATGCTTTCATATTTTGTACATAACTTCTCTGGGGAAGTCAGATTCAACTGTGTTCACATCGAGAGTCAGGGTTAATATTTGGGCTCCCTATGGGAGCTGGAATTGGCCATGTTGCTGAAGAATTAAAATTTTTGTATTCAGTACCCTCTAGAGGTGTGTAACTAAGATTAATCCACATAGGTTGTATCAAGGGGCTTCATAGGGGATTCAAGTTTGTTCAATTCGAGTGCCTGGGTTGATATTTGGGCTCCATATGGGAACCTGAAATTTAACTTAATACAATATGAGGGAATTTCTTCAAAAATCTTCTTTTTCAGATCCACTTGTCAGAATGCTTTCATATTTGGTATACAACATCTCTAGGGGGTGGGGGTGGGGGGGGGGGGGGGCAGATTCACGTTTGTTCAAATCAGATCCATAGGTTAACATTTGGGCTCACTTAAATTTCTCTTCTTCAAATCCAACAGTCAGAATGCTTTCATATTTTGTACATAACTTCTCTGGGGAAGTCAGATTCAACTGTGTTCACATCGAGAGTCAGGGTTAATATTTGGGCTCCCTATGGGAGCTGGAATTGGCCATGTTGCTGAAGAATTAAAATTTTTGTATTCAGTACCCTCTAGAGGTGTGTAACTAAGATTAATCCACATAGGTTGTATCAAGGGACTTCATAGGGGAGCTCTACATTTTACATTATGATGAACTGAAGAAAAGGCATGATGCCTGGATTATTTTTGTCACTCCTCAAGGATTGACAGTGTATCCTATGGAGATGGATTGCTAAATGTAGACTCCTTGGGCTCTATTTATATTGTGTTCTGTTCAAGATGAGCACTTCAGGCCCAGTGGGGCCTCTTGTTTGCTGGGTCTTGCGGCTTGGTTTTCCCGTTTGTCTCAAAAACTGGAACTGAACTGGAAAACCTTGCCCTACATGTAGTCCACTGGTTTGGTTTTTGGCTATTTAATTGACTACGTACATGTATGCCATGGTACTGGATTACACATGTAAAAGCAGACAGGAATTTGGGAGCGTGGTATGGCATTGGACTTCAAACCGAAAGGTCCATGATTCGATTCCTGCCAGGGGTAACTGCATTGTGTCCTTGGACAAGGTGCTTCATTCTGATTGCCCACTTGGTGGCAGGGTGGCTCTGTGTACCAGGTCTAATTCAGGTCGATGGTGCACCTATCTTCAACCAGTGCTAAGTTGCTAACCCCGCTTGTGTGGAGTTAGTATGTTGGGGAGTCTGACAATTCCCCGCCATTGCTCACTGGTTCTCGCCGGGTACTCTGCTTCCTTCATCCGTAAAACTGTATGACACAAGGTGACCCTGGCTGTCCCAAGTGTCATTAAACTCCAATAAATAAATGAATAGATGATTTCATTGCACTGCAAGTTATAAAATATATTTTGGTTTTGGTTTGTTTCATTATTGATCACACTCTTCACTGCTGCAAATGCCTGCAATGGCGTTTCGTCACAAGTAAAAGGGAATTGTTTATTTTTTTGGCTCCTAAATTTTAGCCAAGAGATTTTTAGCAGTGCTCAGCCGATGATTGGAACTGGCTACCACAATCAGATGACAATGGCAATGACTCCTGGAACATCGGGTCAACCGATTGTTGCCAAGCATTTTGTGTTGATTCATAAACTGCATTTTATTATCTTCAGCAATTGTTCAGTTGTTTATGTAAAATGATGTCAATGATACCATTTAATAAAGTTGAGAAACAACCACAATGTGTATTCTTAATCTCTCTAGACACCCTTTTATTGGATATACAAGTTGAACGACATGTAAAGCTTACACTTGAGTGTACTTGCAGCAGTTGCCAGTTTATTCCAGAAATGTGAAGGTTGCACTCCATGGACTCAGGTCGCAGTAAAATTACCAATTGTGTGCACTTGGGTGGTAAACATGGCTCTGTGTGAGAGCCACATGCACCACCCAAGTGAACGTGACTGGCAGTCATGACTGGTATGAGATTGTCGCAAGTACAGTCAATTGTAAGCGTTATAGTCTGTAAACTCTGTAAAATATCTCCAATTTAATGTAGTTCTTTCGAGCCTCGACTAGTCTAGTAGTACAGAGTATTACAATCAGAATCAGCAACAGAATCAACTGATTGTGGGCTCAAATAACTGGTAATTGGTCAGCAGCAATTTTTTTGGTAATCGGTTGAACACTAATTTTTAGTGCAATTGGCTAAATTGGCAGCCAGAAGCATGAACACTGCATATGCTATATATTGTACGTGTAAGTCACTTCAGATCAGATAGATCATACATATACTGTTTGTAATCATATCTCAATACTTGTTTCTACAATGTATTTATGAGTGATAAAAATAATGAAAACCTCTTGGAGTCCTGCTTTTTTTTGTAATAAAAAATGACTCCACTACAGCTACATGCAGGGATTCTTTTAGGTGTCTACAGGGCCTGAAAATATGGACCCCTTTCCCAATGGCATTTGGGCATGATTTTTCCCAATTCTCAGTCCAAAATTTCCCAATCTCACCTCCCACTCAGAGAAAAATTTTATGCACAATTGGTGTCCTGAACTGGGTGGTTGTAAGCCCTTAGAAAACCATTGGTTTTACAACCACCAAGTTTCGGACACCAACTGTATCTTAAAATTTAAATTGCTTACCTAACAAAGCTTAGAAAGTGTCTGAATTCAAAGGCAAATTACAAGTTCTTATTTAATAGTATAAGTGCAGTTTTATAAAGGCTACAGGGACAGAGAGAGGTGAGCAAAATTCCATGGGTGACGGTTTGTTATAAAACTTACTTGTAGTATACATGCAGTTGGTTAGATATCGGCTTTAATATTCTCTGTTCAATTTGAATGTAACATTTCTTAGTCTTTCAGGCCTGGCATTTTGAGGAGAGCCATTTATTCGCTCGCCTTAAAAAAATTAAAGAGGGCGAAAACTAGCCCTCCTGGCCTTAGGATATAATGATTACAGTAGAACCTGTCTTGAGAGACCACCCTTTTTGCCATGGAAAAGTGGTCTCTCAAAACAGGTGGTCTCTCATGACAGTGGTCTCTCAAGACAGGTTTTACTGTACCATAACAGCCTATTCCTAAAAACTACATCTTTTCAGATCTCTGCTATGTTAGTGGTCTCTGTAAGATGGCCACAGTGCCCCTCCCACACCTCCGGGCCTTGCCGAGGCCTGGAGGCGTGGGAGGAGCAGTGTAGCCATATCACAGAGACTACCTTGTTAGCAACACCAAATAAAATGTACAAAGCCCACTAGGGAGAATTCATTAATAGCAAAACTTCATTTTGCCACTTCTAGCTCTTGTAAGCTTGGGGAGAGCTAATCGCTAGCCTAGGCCATGCGAGGGGAGCGATTTTTAGCCCTCCTGCATTTCTAAGAATGCCAAGCCTGGTCTTTGTATGTTTCTTCTCCTCCAAAACAAATTCCCAGTTTGTGCCCCCATGATGCAAATTTTCCCAATGGCATGCGCCCCAGACCCTTTCCCAAAGAGGGCAAAAGAATCCCTGACATGTATACGCTCACTGCATGTGTACATGTATGTATCGTGGACATTTTTTTGAAGGGATTTGAAATTCCTGTCCTCCCTGCTTATTATTTTACCACATTTTTTGCATTTTTTCAAGATATTCAGTTATGAGTATATGTAGCTACAGGGGGTCCCACTTAATTTGATGTCTCTTAATTGTGTAACCCAATTAATTGAATATAACTTTCATACACAAAACCTTTTACTATACCTTTAGAACAAATTTTGATCTTTGAATTGCATATATATATATGTGTTTGGGTTATGGAGTGGACTCTTATTATTTGAATAATCAATTGTGTAACATGTGGATAAATTACCTGTTCCCTGACAATCACCAAAAACCTGTGCAAAAAAACTTTCTGGAATAATAAAAAAAATTTTTGCCAAAATACATGCCTTTTGACACCCCCTGGAATGCGCACATTCCAATGAAATTCATAAGCACTGTTCTGGAGGCAAAAATTGAAAAAAAAATCCATAAAATGTGAATGACATTTTTGTGATAGTGTTGGCCAGTTACCTCCACCAATGCTGCACATTGAAAATATTAATTGATCTGCACACAAATAATGAATATGAACCCTTCCAATTGATGCCATTGTACTGTCATGGAGGATACTATCAGATTTCAAAGGTTGGACCCTGTGAAGCTTTGAGATTCATTTTGATTTCGAATCTTAAGTAGATATTCGATTCGATTCAAAATTGACTGCCCGATTTGTTCCCCAAGAATCTTTTTCACAGGAATATAGCTTGGTATCAGTCATCTTCATCATCTTACAAAATGTATAGTTCAGATAGAAATCGTACATAAATAATGTTGAAATAAAAGACTGAGTGTAACTTCTGCTACATTAACATAAATAACATCTGCACTTACACCATCTGCCATGCTAATTCCATATCACTAGACCCTACAGTACCACTGTTAAATACAAATTTAATAGGGACCTGCGAGCCGGGGATAAAACTTCGAGCTGAATCTCGAGCCGAATCATCCCTCTGGTATCGAGTCGAGTCGAATCTCGAACCTTGAAACCGGCGCGACGGCGATATTCGTGCTTCCATACTCATAGTCTGCAGTACCGGTACTCTGCATGCTGGATGAGTTCAGAATCAATTGGTCTGGAATCGAGTATTCTCGCACTGCGAGAATACTCGATTCCAGACCAATTGATTCTGCCGGGGGTTTAATAATCAACAAAATTGGAGAGCTAATACTTTCAGAGAGCGATTTATTACACTATCGTTAGCGTATGACGGCGTGTTCTTGATGCGAGCGGGTGCACATATAATTCGCCGTTTGAACAGAGGTCGGTTCGAAAAATACGAATCGGACGGTGAGGTATCGAGTCGAATCGAATCTCGGCGATGGTTTCGAGTCGAGCCGAATCTCGAACGGTTCGCAGGTCCCTAAAATTTAAGTTTTTCAAGCAATGTCGACTATGGACTAGCATCCTTACAGGGCTTCACCGAAGACATGCCTTGATGATGTAGTTGGATTATTTTATCAGTCTGGACTTTAGCCTTCACAGTCGTAACAAATCAGGTTTATAGCACCCCAACCCCCATTGGTCAACTTCAAGACACCACTGATTTGATTCGATTTCAAATAATTATTTAATAGATATCATTCAATTCAAGATTTGATTTGAATCAAAAATGTGTGATTCACAGGGCCCTATTCAAAGGGTTGATAGAGCGTTAAATATATCTGCACAGTGTAGTTTACACCCAGGCCCTACTTATAAAAGCATCTGACAAAGCATAAATGTACATTTACATATATGTTACATGTACATATGTAAGAGGTGCAACCAAGGTTGAGAGATGTTCAGTATACAGATTCACACCAGGTTTTGGATATTTTTATTAAAAAAAATCAGTCCTAAACCTTCGTGTATATATTTTTCCTATCCTGTGATTGGCATACATGTATAGCATACATTTGACGTAACACCGGTCACAATCTGGTCAAAATTTTCAGTCAGTTTATGTAATCAGAGTGCTGTGAATAATTATGATGAACAGTAACAATGTATTTCTGTATGGTCTGGTCGATTTTACATCAACAGTTTGTGTAATCCAACAGATTGTGTAATCTGTATTAAATTTAGCCATCCAGGCATTGATTTTACTTTCAGTTATGAGATCAATTAATTATTTGTCAAGCTTTATGTTAACCAGCTTATATTCTGTGCGCATGCAGACAAGTATATTCGTAACAGTACAAGATAAAACACCCAAGGAGGGGAGTTCCCACCCAAATCTGGGTTTGAATTATGTAATGTACATGAATAATGAATAGCATGAGAGGTACAGGCAAATTTACAAGTGAAGAAATTCATAAAATTAATGGGATAACTCAGTCATGATATTTATACAATCAAAATTCTGTCTGCTTTAATAATACAGAATAGGTGTGCGGTGACTCAATGGTTATGGAATTGGACTTCAAACCGAAAGGTCCATGGTTCGATCACCACCAGGGGTAACTGCATTGCGCCCTTGGGCAAGACACTTCATTCCGATTGCCCTTTTTGGGGGCATGGTGGCATTGTGTACTAAGGTGTAATGCACGTCGATGGTGCACTTGTTTTTAACCAAAGCTAACCCTGCTTGTGTGTGGAGGTAGTACATTTTGGGGTCTGGCCTCCCCCATCGGTAAGACTGTCTGACATGAGGTGAACCTGGCTGTCAAAAGTGTCATTAAACTCCAATAAATAAATAAATTGGGTACCACCTGGTGTTTCATTAATTAAAATTTTGCTGATGATGATTTTTAGAACCAGGTAAGTGCATGCTTGGAACTCACTGCCCACACGTGGATTATAACCAGTCCACAGCGGCTGTTCTGTATATGTATAAGCGATTGGCTTCTGCATCAGGGACCAGCCTAGGGGAGAATTTTAGGGCGACTTCATGTTTCCCTCCAGAAAAAATAGGGAGACTACAGAGTCAAGTAGGGAGACTTCATAGGCAAGTGGGGAATATAAAGAAAATTTATGTACATGTACCACCCCTTCATATTTTCAGCTTGTGATCCTCCATTAACTTCTGATTAATCCAGGTTCAGTTATCTATGATGCATCTATGCCAGGTCAAAAAATCACAATGAAATTATTGACTGAAAATCACCCACTGCTCCCCTCTCCTTCATGATCCCTCCCATTTTCTTCGTGCCAATCCCCCCAGCACCCTCCTGTGGTTGTCTTTCACCAAAGTCAACTAAGATAATAATTTCCTAAGACTGAAAGTGTGAACAGGACCAGATGTAAGAAGGTTGCTTGGAAGGTACTTTGTTAGTTAATAAACAAAATACATTCTGGGGTCGAGTATTTTGTAAAATAAATGTCATTCCGCATCATTTTTATGGCATTCCGGTGTCATTCTGCATCATTCTGGTGTTTAGGAGGACCTCTTTTTCAAGATGCTTCAAATGCACACTTGTGCCCTGTACAAAGCTTTGAACAGTGTTCAACCGATGATCGGAACACAATGTAATTATTGACTGAAAATCACCCACTGCTCCCCTCTCCTTCATGACCCCTCCCCTCTTCTTGTCTTGGGGACTCTCTACTGGGAAGTACACTACCTTTGTCTTGCCAACAGGCACTCTCCAATAAATGGTAATAAAACAGTTATGAATAATATTTTGCTAAACTAAGGCTCCCCATGCTTGCTGCATTGTACATGCATCTTTGAAAAAAAAATACTCATGTTACAAATCACTTTTGAAAAATAATTTAGCACTCAACAGTTAGGCATGTGCAAAATAGTCTACGGATTTTTGACGCGTTGAATCTAATTGTATTAAATCCATTGCTGATGCGACACGAAGAGTTTTTGAAATATACAGCTGCATCACCGTCACGTCGAATCTAATTGATCAGCCAATCGTGGTCGACCAGCATACTTTTGGTTCCTTCGGTCATTTTGTTTTTGCACCCAGTGCGCGACATTTATTTATTTATTCATTTATTTGTTTTCGGGCAGTTTTACGAGTGAGACCAGAAAACCCTGAGAAACAGTGATTGGAGCGATTAACTATCTGAGCTACTAACTCGACACAAGCAGGATAGCAATGGTTGAAGTCGTATGTTCCGTTGATGTGGTATACGCCTCAGCACAGTGCAACCATGATCCAGTGGAACCTGGATCCCCTCCCCCACAAAAAAAAAAATTCAGTAATTTGTCCTGGGGAAACCTCAACCCCGGGCCCTCTCCAATGGCCCACGAGTGGGGGTCACCCCCTCACAAACATGTTCTGTCTGAAAGAAAAACACATCCCTGCAGAAATCACAATTATTGATTCAGCTTATTGTGACTCTGGACACTGGGGAAAATTGCAGAGTTAATGCTTGTGCTTTGATCAGCCATCTGAAGACCGGCAGAAAGGCTGAGCACTGAGGAATACCCCTCCCTCATATTACCATATGATTTGCATTCGGCTGATCAGTAGCGCTCGTTTGTTTCCACACTTTGTATTAGATTCGACGTGTCAAAAATCCGTCGACTATTTCAAACACGTATTTCAGGCGTATCACCGGTGGAGAGTTGGACGGAGATTCGTCGGTGATGCGTCTTACTCGCATCTATTTGAAATAGTCGACGCATCCCCAACAAATTTAATTCATTTTTTTTTGCTCTGGTATTAGATTTGAGGTGTCAAAAATCCGTCGACTATTTCAGGCCTTAGATAATCATTAAGAGTTGCCTGAAAAAAATAAGGTAACTCTTCTCTGGGTTTACTGTGGTAAACAAGCTCTGTTTTATTGGTAAAATAGAACCCAGACATCAATGCCTGGGTTGGAGGTCCTCTAAAATGGCCAACATGGGTATAAACAATTGGCTGTTCTTGACTTTATATCCATGTTGTGGTCATGATTAACCATGGTGCAGAAATTTGTGACCTTAACTTACACCTATAAATACATAAATAACTTTTCCAGGTTACCTTAATTTCTAATTTGTACAGGCTTGTCATTCAAAGGCATTTCAAACTTGTGTGAAAGTGTTTGTTTACTAAAATCTTACCATTCGCATTGCATGGATTCAGCAGCAAGCATGCTGCTTATTGTGTAGCTGGATCCAAAAAGAGATAATACGATCATGACAGAACTAAAAAATAATTTAGTACGCAACCAGTTAAAAGAATCTATCTTGGGGATGTGTTAATGTCAGTGAATAAGACAGAGGAGAAAAACTTTCCTGCAGTTTACTATTATTTTTGTATTGATTTTAACTGGTACAGCATGTTTTCGTCCCTTGAATATTTTATTCAGAGACTGTTTGGATATAAAATAAATACATTTGTTGATTCAGTTACAGATATCTATGACCATCATTTGCCAGAGGCCTCTCCCTTATTCTCTGACATTAAATTATTGTATCCTCTCAGGTATGGCATTGAGTTACTCTAATAATATGAAGGCTGCATTCCATTCATTGTAGAATAACAGGTGGAGTCAACTTTGGTCTGTGTTTCTAATCAAGTTTGTAGTACAGCTGTTGGCTATGAATCTTGAGATTAGAAGTACCCTTAAAGTGTCTCACTTCAGAACTTGTTTAAAGTATTTTGAGAGTTACCTACTTTTATTCAGAATGTAGTCTGTCATTTCCCTTAGGCCCAATTGTGTTACAGCTACTTTTGTTTAATTTTGTAGTAGTGAAGTTTATTCACCACCAGTGTGCTGAAGCTTATACATATGTATGTATGGGTTTGTTATGGGCTTGCTCTGTGTTCTTATGCACAAATCTAAGTCTGGACTTGGGGACTCACTAAGACAGGTGCTCTCTGGTGGGAAGTACATGTACATGCTTAAGATGTGTAATATTCTTTCTCTGACAATAAATGCAGGTTTGTAGTCGAGTAAGAAAAAAATGTTCTCTAATCATTTTTGTATTGCTGATTCAGATAGATGATTAGTTTATTTTTTAAGTTTTCTGAATTTCTTCACACAAATGTGTTTTTGCACATACATGTACATGTTCATCCCAAAGCCGGAATCTGTGAATCATTGATGTCTAAGAGTTTAATTGCATTGCCACGGCTCAGAAAAACCTTTCAAACAAGTCATGTGTTCTACATGTACCTGTAGAAATTCACCAACATTGGAACAAGGTCCTTAAGGACCATTCAACATTCAACTGCGATAAATGCATAAACATGAGATTTGTTTTTTACTGTGAAATATGGCCTGGTTGCACTCTCAAAGGTACAATGGAGCCCACTTAATTGGATATCTCTTAACTGAATAACCGTGTTAATTGAATATAATTTCCCAACACAAAACCATTTACCATACCCCCAGAACAAATTTGACCGGTTAATTGTATATAGGTTATAGAGTGAACTCCTGTTAATTGAATAAAAAATCTTGTAACCCGTCGAGAAATTATCCTGACTCTCCCCAGCTTTCCTTTGTTTATAGACCTATTTGGCTTCAGTACATCCAATACAGGCATTTAATCTATTATATGTTGTTTGACAGAGCTCACAGAGCTCTGTCAAACAAGATATAATAGAATAAATGCTAAGTTTATCTCTAGAATACTGGAAAGTAACACAGTGCCTGTTAATTGAATACTCCTGATATTTGAATACTTTTTATTAGCAAAGTGGCTATTCAGTTAACAGGGTTCCACTGTATAACAGTACTCACATATTTAAATCATTTAAGATATGAAAATTATGTTGAATTTTTAAGCCTGGGGCCAATACTATAAAACTTTTACAGTTGCATTTTTTAGTTATGAGTTGAAATGAACCATTAGCATTTTCAAAGATGTGGCAATTTGCCAGCCACTTGGCAAATTGCTACATCTTTTTAAATATTAAAAATTCATTTTAGTCAGTTATATTAATAGGTAGAAAATACAATTCTAGAAAATACTATTGTAAACTTTTTATAGTATTGGCTTCTGGTCTACAATTGAGGCCTGTCTCCTGATTTGTTCACAGAACATCCATCTGTTCCTCGCCACTGCTCAACGGTTTTCTCAGTGCACACTGGTTTCCTCCACTCATAAAACTGTTCGACACAATTTGACCATGGCTATTGAAAGTGTCATTAAACTCCAATAAACAGACAAACAAAATGATATCCTTCATACATACATGTACATTCAACTTCTATCCACTTGCCCACCCTAATTTATGGTAGAGTTCCTGCTCCTCTCTCCTCCCCAACTTAGGACATCAGTGTCAGTGGGCTGGGCTTGCCATTTTTTACCAGAAGTGCACTAGTGGAATAAAAACATTAATTTCCGAGAGATGTAACTGCGAGACTCTTGAGTTTTTGTTGCTAATGCATATCACATGTGCCAGTGCCATTGGGTGGGGGAGAGAGGGAGGTCAGGGTATATTAGGTACAGTACGGCCATTGTGGACTGGTCGCTTTCCACACGTGGGCAATATTTCCAAGGCTGCAATAATATTAGGTTCCAAACACTACATGTATTTAAGGGAAGAGGCATCAAAAATTTAATTAATGAAGCATCGGGTAGAACCGATGCTTCATTAATTAAAATTTTGCTGAAAGTGATTTTTATTACCTGATAAACGTATGCATGGACATCCTGGCCCACACATGGATTATGACCAGTCCACAGTGACTAGTGTACATGTATAATGATGGAGGCAGCTCGATAATCACCAAATAAAGAAGCTACATAATCGGTGGGGTGAGTTCTACAGGTTTGCCAGCATGTTATGCAAGCCTGAAAATAAGCAGTCTGACATTTGCAGAATGAGGTCCACAGAGGGTGAATTTGATGATGCTATCCCATACACTGGACCAATTTATCCTCTGGGTACCTCTCTGTTTAGTTTTGAGACTCTGATTCAGATTGAGGTTCATAGAGGGTAAATTTAGTGATGCTACTTTGCAGATGACAGTCTGCTTATTTTCTGGCTTGGTGTTATGTCAATACTGTTCAGTGTCACATTTAATAATTTAATATAGTTTTCACTCCCATCCTTAACTCATATCCAGAGTTGAGTGACCATTTTGATACCCCATTGCCTTCAGATGCTTCCGGTGTTTTCAGGGACCAGCCGTGAGGGCGACTAGGGCGATTATGTCGCCCTTCTAAGCCCAGAGTCGCCTAGAAAAATAGTCGGGGCGACTACAAGTCGCCCTCTAAAAATTGGCCAAAATGAGGAAAGGCTGCACTGAGTGATCCGAGGTTTACATAAAAACGAATATTTTCAAGAATCGAATGTGCTTTAGTGTGATAAATGGGCATTTTCATTCGTGAAATAAACAACCATTTATTTGAAATCACACGACAATCAATTGTCCATTGTCGCTTTTGGCGGATTTTTTATTTCTATTTTGTTCCGTTTCAGTCGGAGCTTCAAGTGTTGAAACGAAAATAGGTGACTTAAGCGACTCATCAAAATAACCCAGTTTGAAAGTAGGTTACCTCACTTAGGATGCAGAAAATGTATACACAATGGACATATTTTCTAACACTGTATTTTTATTTTGTTTTGCTGACGACTGTTTACTGTTGAGCCGTCTATTCCCAGAAAAACACGAATGGAATTGAAACACATGAAAAAAAGGTTTAGGGATGACAAGAAAAGCTTTGTACAGGACGCAAGTGTGCATGTGAAGGCTCTTGAGAAAGGGGTCCTCCTAAACACCGGAATGACGCGAAATGATGCGGAAAGATACCGGAATGCTATAAAGATGATGTGGAATGACATTTATTTTACAAAATACTCGACCCCAGAATGTATTTTGTTTATTAACTAACAAAGTACCCTCCAAGCAACCTTCTTACATCTGGTCCTGTTCACACTTTCAAACTTAGGCAATTATTAGCTTAGTTGGACTTTGGTGAAAGGCAACCACAGGAGGGTGCTGGGGGATTGGCATGAAGAAGAGGGGAGAGGTCATGAAGGAGAGGGTAGCAGTGGGGGATTTTCAGTCAATAATTACTTTGTGATTTTTTAACCTGGCACAAATGCATCACAAACAACTGGGCCTGGATTAATCGGACGTTAATGGAGGACCACAAGCTGAAAATATGAAGGGGCGGCAGGGGGTGGTACATAAATATTCTTAATTTTCCCCACTTGCCTATGAAGTCTCCCTACTTGACTCTGCAGTCTCCCTATTTTTTCTGGAGGGAGACATGAAGTCTCCCTAAAATTCCCCCCTAGGCTGGTCCCTGGGTGTTTTTGTCCCAAACACACCCGCACCTATTCAGAATTATTGACACATTTTTCTTCACGCACCTGAAAGATAATTTTTTCCATGGTAATAAGAGATTCGAGGTGCAGATGTTCGTTTCAGCATTCCTCGAGTGCCCGTTTTGATAATGCCTTGCCCTGATATAATGCTTCCGGTGCCTTTGTCACAAGCACACTACCACATACCTATTTAGAATTATTGACAAGTTTTTTCTTTGCCATTCCAAAAGATAATTCTTTCCACAGAAGTATATATGCAAGAGGTTGGGATGCAGATGTTCATTTCAACATTCCAAGATGGTATCAAGTGGAGATACATATGTTTTCTTGAAGCATCAGGTTGAATGTGCATTGCATAGTGTTACACATAAATTAATGAATGGAACCTCTGTTTTGTTATGCTTTTCTTCTGAATAAGTTTCTATAGGTTTTTTTTAGCTATGCTTGAGGAAATGCAGTAATTTTCTGTCATGTTATAGGATGATGCATCATTGATTCCAGTGAACCATTTGTGTTATAGATATTCTGGGTGAAACAGTTCATAGTTAACTGCTTTCAACTTATATTTAATATTGACTCTTTGCTTCTGGTTCTGTAATTATACACAGTACATGCCAAGCTGTACAAATTACATACAGTACATGGAGCAGGCCCAAAAATAAGCAGCCTGACATTTGCAGAATGAGGTCACCAGAGGGTGAATTTGATGATGCTGTCTCATACAGTGGGCCAATTTAACCTCTGGGTGCCTCTTTCTGTTTAGTTCTGAGACCATGATTCAGATTAGAGATTCAGATTGAGGTTCACAGAGGGTAAATTTAGTGATGCTACCCTGCTGTGCAGGGTAGCATCACTAAATTCACCCTCTGGAGACTTCATTTTACAGATGACTGTCTGCTTATTTTCTTGTTTGACGTGGACAGTGTAATATCACTTGAATGACTCAATCACCCACATAGTTAAGATTCCACCCAAGCAATAATTGCAAATTTGTAGCAAAGCATAACAATCACAAGCAAAGTTCCAGCCAATGGACCTCCGGGTTAAATTTACCCGGAGGTCCATTGGCTGAAACATTGCCTGTGTTTTTTGTTCATATTGTAGCAAATCTCTGCAATAGAAAGATAAGTTAGTTACCTTTCCAAAGTTGACTTTACTCCGATCCAGTCATCTATCAAAGGTTGATGATGCTTTCAGAGCTGAGGTGTAGAATCAAGTAAAGTTGTCTCAGTTTCAGATGACCTCTTGGTATCCTGGATCCATTTTGTACTTATATCAGAAGCAACGTCGAGCTCGGTTAATAATTGGATGGGTGACCGTCTGAGCGATAAATTCGGACTCTCGTGTTGTGTCCTTGGGCAAGGCACTTAAGCTCGATTGTCCACATGGGGGCATGATGACGCCGTGTACTAAGGCGTACAGCAAGTCGATGGTTCGCATGTCTTCAACCACTCTAACCCTGCCTGTGCTGCAGTGCGGAGTTACGATGTTGGGGAGCTGGCAGCTGCTCGTCGTTGCTCGGTGGTTCTCTCCAGGCAGTCCGGCTTCCTGTCACGGTCTTGATTAGCCATTGTGCATGAGTATATGACCTTAAACACCAATAAATAAATAAATAAATAACTTATATCAGAGCAGGAACTGGTGATAATATGGATATGAGTCTTTTATACCACAATATGAACTGAAATTGAAAGTAATACTTTGGGTGATAAATCCACTCCATGGGTGATTTAGTTACAATCTGCTCTCCACGTACTGTATAGAAATTAAGGTGACTCTGTAAATGTTACAATAACTTTTGTAGACAAACCATTTTTTGGGTAACCTTTTTCCAATTGTGTAAGTAACAGAAAGGGAAAGTGATACTGATGTAATGATAAAACTTTGTATCGTGAAACCATATTAACCATTTACCCAAAGCACACAGTATCAGCATTTTTATTTGAAATATTATTTTTTGAAGATTTTCCAAAAAGATCAATAAAATCATATCCAATGAGGGGTCACATATGGTTTTGTTGAAATTTTTGGAAAATTTTAACCGCTCAGTTTGTAAATTGTGTGTGCGAATGAGGCCAATTCGTTAGGTAAAGGGTTAATTGAATACCACATTGTCAGTGAAAAATATCTAATTAACAGGCATATTCAAGTAATTGGAGTGTGGTTTTTTCTGAATTCTGGAAATTTCTGGTGATAAACTGGGTGTTTACATGTATTCTCTTATATCCTGTTGGAAAAAGCCCATGTGCATCCCAGAAACCATTATTAAACCTTGCCATGTATGGGGAGGGGACAAAGGAATAGGTTCTGTCTGGCTATCCTTGCATCCTTCCATCTGTCCTTCCCTATTTCATGCCAACACACTTCAAAGAAAACCATACAAAATATTTTTTCCCAAATTTAGTAATACATGTAGCATTTTGGTGATTTCATCATGAATGGGATTGTGAACCAGCTGACCAAGTATTTCTTCATATAAGTCATTATCATTCCTTGTCATCACATTCCAAAGTAAGCCGTTAAGGTTTTTTTTCCAAATTTAACTCTTAGAATCTGGGGAATCGGAATGAATTTATTGAACATGACACACTGCGAAAAACTTAGTCAAGCAGGTGCTTCTAGTGAAGTGTCAGACACTTGACTAGAAACACCTGCTCAGTGTTAATTCACTCCCAGCCCAAATATAGCCGAACCATCACAGCCACATTATCTGTCGTATTACATCACAGGCAAGGAAACTCGACTCTCATCTTCTAAGAGTTAATATATAGCTTTTTGGTGACTGATATCATAGAAAGGATTGCAAACTAGGTTTGTTCAGGTATTTACAATTTTTTTTTTTTCTTGTATCATTCATGTGTTCATGTTTCAATATGTTTTACTATATGTTTCATGTCATATACCCATGTTTGGGAATGAACTACAATAAGTAATAATAATAATAAAGTATTTCTTTTGATAATTATTTCTCACGAAAATGCATCATACTTTTTTATAAACACTTGGTTTTCTGAATTTTCATTTTGTGTGACCCACACATAATGTACCAGTAAGCATATTCACCAGTTGAATCAAAACTCCCAAGACAAAAGCTAGTTAAATAATTTTGACAAATTGTGATTAAAGTCTTCATGCATATCAAGTTTAGATGTGTCTGCCTGCCTTTGTGTTTCAGAAGAGAATTATAGTTTGAAGGTACTTCATCTGATGAAGGTATTATGTTTGTTTTCACATCACTATGGGTGGTCTCCATCATGTCTTGAGCAGGCAGTATAAGGCTGATGGGGAGATTCTACACCAGAAACAATTTAACCAATTTATGACAAATTGAACCTGAAGTATAGGGCTTCTGTTGATTTTTATAATGGTTTTGTTATAATCATCCAATTCCCATTCAGTCTGGACTCGGCAGCTTAACAATTATTCTTTATCAATCGCCCTCTGAACTCACAACTGAGAATCCATTTTACAATAGTGAGTCAATAACAGCTGCACATTTGAAAGACTATATGTGTACGTTGTGTGTTTTCCCTCACAGCATACTCTCTACAGTTGAAATCAGTATATCCGATCTGATGAGCATTTGCTACTGCAGCCGTGAAAATAGTTTGTATGTTGACCCTTTCATGGCTGTTTTCCTGCAGTAGCCTTCCAGATTGAGTGAACACTGGTTTCATTTTCCTTGTTAAATGCCTTGTATAAAGCGGTTCATATGTGTCTTGAAAAGGCTGGAAAGTCATGGAATTTTCAATGGCGTAGCTGGGGGTTTGAAACCACATGGAGAGAGTTTCCTTCGGCAATATGATGAATCGTGGAATTTTTGTTTTTAAAATTAAAGGCCTGGAGAACCTGCGAAAGATGAAGTTATTTTATGGAGACATTGAATAGCAGACTGAAAGTCATAGAAATTCAGAACATTAATTCTGAAGTTTGAAATTTCAGTTGTATTCTTCATTGTGAGCAAGTTGCCTGATATTTACCCTTTAATGACCTAATCCCGACTTTAATTTCCTGTTTTATACAACAAAGCAAAGTACCCTACCACCAAGTCTTTGGGTAAACTTGCAAGTGACATTCTAAGTACTTTGTCAGTTGTTTCTTGGCCAAGACTTGCCTAGAATCAACTGCAAGGTCACAGGATGCAGACTGACGAAGTTATACCCGGTGCTTCTGTCAAGGTGATAGCTTAAAGTTGCGATTTTCTTGTTTAAAAGTGTAAATATATTCGATAGTGCTCTCCTGTAGTCATTATCTATGCAGTTATGTTGTAGAAGGCAAGACATACGTAGGCAGAGTAGGCTTGCCTGTATGAACATTATTCTGAGATAAACATAGGGGAGAGTTTAATTAACCCCATTGGTGGTACCTGCTTGAGTGAAAAGCGTCCAGTAAAGTGACAATAAGCTAGTGGGCATGCAACGGCAGTGAAAGAGTGACATTCCATCACTTGTTGGAGGGAAGGCAACATAGTAAAGTGACAATACGTTAGCGGCTGTGCGACTGCAGGTGTAGAGTGACATTCCGTCACATGTTGAGTAAAAACGTCTGGTAAAGTGACAATAAGTTAGTGGCCGTGCAACAGCAGTGAAAGAGGTAAGTGAAGAGGCGACCAAAGAACAAATACCAATGAGAAGGAGGAAAAACCAGTGACAGCAGAGAATGCGGGCCTGCAAGTGACACAAAAACTGTGTGGGTAGGGGTGATTGACGTTTTGTTTTCTGATCCATTGGATTTAATGTAAGATTGTAATTTGTAAGTCACAAATTACTATATTCAGTTATATATATATGTATTAAAATTGTTGTTTTTGGTGAACCCCTGTTGATTCATGCTTTTTGACGAAAAGTCACTGACCCCTTCAGGATAAGAACCACCCCATCAGAAGTGAAACCGGTGGGTTCATCACGGTGAGACATATGTTCGTGCACAGATTCAAGCGACACTCCTTGAATACGTGGCATGAATCTATTTTCCCCAGCTCTCCGCGGGAACCCCGGGAAGTGACTCAGTGCCTGTTCACTGTGGTAAACAGGCTCTGTTTTACTGGTAAAATATGACCCAGTCACCAATGCTTGGGACGTGCAAAGCCTCTCTAAAATGGGCAACATGGCTTGTTAATGCCCACACCTGGTCTTGAGTTGATACTCATGTTGTGGTCATGATTAGCCATTGTGCAAAAATGTGACCTTAAACACCAATAAATAATAAATAAATAATTTCCCCCAGCAATGACAAAGCCTGGTTTCCGACAGCTTCATTAATTAAATTTTTGATGATTATTCCTATAACTGGTGTTTGAAATATAATATTATTGCGTCCATGGAAACACTGCCAGTACCCACCCGTGGTGAGTGGCCAGTCCACAGCGGCTGCACTGTACATGTCACACTGGCAAATTTAGTTTATGGAAAGAGTAGTAACTGGCAGGTTGTTATTTTTGTGTTGATTTTCCGTACTGCAAAGTAATTCCTCCTCTTATTCTCCTAAATTAAAAGTCACATGAAATGGAGGCTAATGGGCATTTCTAGGAAATGTTCACACAATTGTGAATGCACAGTGTTGGAGGCATACTTGTATTTGTTCTGAATGACAGATTTTTTTTTAGCACTTCATTCCTTTGGATTTGCAATGTGCAAAATTTCAGATATGACACTAACCAACTGACCGTTCACGTGGTTTGGAGATGGTTAACTGAATGCTCGGCTACATAAAAATTCTTGGGAAATTGCCTTTTGATCATTAACAAGTATTCATATATTGCGTGGGTGGAATTGAAATATATATAGCCTCTCAAAGCAAAAGTCTAAAAATCTATTGACACACAAGGATGGCTGGTTAACCCTTTACCTAACATGAAAAGCAGACGACACTTGCAAAAAAAATTCTTGAATAACTAAATTTTTTCATTTTTTGTCTCAAAAACATAGGTTATGACCCCTCGTTGGAACGAGCTCGACGAGCTCGTTCCAACGAGGGGTCATAACCTATGTTTTTGAGACAAAAATGAAAATATTTTGAAAATTAATTGGCGATTTTTGAGAATAGCGCTGGCCGGTTTTGGCCGTTACGTTGGGTAAAGGGTTAACTGGTAGAGTGCTCGAAGCCCATATTAGGGCTTTATTCTGAACAGCAGGTACCTAAAGTTAAAGGCTTCATTTTCTGTGGATGTCCTTCATATCATCTCGGAAGTAAAATTACTTCATCTCCATTGACTTGCATAGTTAAAATTTATGGGAGAGTGCCTTTTAGGCACTCCCTCATTAATTGTTACAAGACAAAAATGTGTGAACAACAAATCTTGAGGCTGAGAAAAAATTTAGCACTCTACCATTTTAGTTACTCTGACTTTACTATTCAAGATGCAACTTTTTATGTAACCGGTCATCTGTTCGCTTAGATTTAAATTTGTGTAACCACCAGGCGAACGGAACAAGCATTCTCGTAAAATTTTGCACACTGGATTTGGGCAAAATTTTGGGACATTACTGACCCACCATCAACCCCATTTGAGAAAGTTGTTAAATGTGTCCTCTAGAAATGCCATTTTTGATCTTTGAACAATATAATAATTGTTGTATTTCCTGAAATATTAAAATCTTTCATTCAGATTCATTCTCAGTTTATTTATTCTCAAGAGGAAAGTATATATGCACAGGAGTATTGACTGTTAAAGCTAAGCCAATAGCTTCCATAAAATTAACTGTCAAAATTTGATTCTTTAATGAAATATTTTCTGGTGGTTCATTAAATAGTCAGTGTCAACAGTATCAAAATTATGGCATCATGTTCATAACAGAGGGAGGAATCTTGATTGTGAGAATCAAATTTCTTAATTGCTCCTGATAATGAATTGTAATCCCTGGGTTATTACATAGAGAGAGTTACTTGTGTAACCTACTTCCATAATATAATGGTGTCAGGGAATTAGTAATAGCAGTCATTAACCTAACAATAAAATTTCATATTGGGAACATAGAGTACAATGAGAAAGGAGATCTCATTGAGATAAAAGTGGGGTCCAATGAGTCAGAAGCAACCCAAGTAATACATCAGATCCTTGTTCTATTAACAGAATGGTCAGCTATCATTTGGCCATCTGGTACCAACACATGACTGAGTTTTTGATTCTTCACATGTTAGTTTTCATTCCTTGTAACCTAAACACAAAAGGACATGTGGCATTTCTTCTGTATGCTAGATTAATTTGTTTTCAAATTGGTGTTTTGGGGCATGATTTCTCACAAAAATGGTGTGTGATTTGTACAGATCATATAGAAATAAGTTGGTTGCACTTGAATCTTTTTTTTTTTATTATTTTATATTATATATTTTCAGGGAATCAAATGGGGACCAAGAAAAGTCCCTCCCCATATATATATGTATGTATGTAATAACTAGTACTCTTACATGTGCCTGCCAAATAATAGTGATGGCTGAATAATAGTGATGGTCAGGATAGTTGACTGGAAATATAAAAATACATGAAGTGATGGCATTTTCCCCTCAAGTTCTCACTGCCAAATAATAGTGAATCCTGGGTTTAACTTTTTCTCCTATGTTCATAACTATTATTAGACAGGTGAGAGTAGGGTGCTAAATTATTCTTGCTCGTCAAAATCTAATCACATGTCTTTGCCTTTGTTACAGTTTATGGGAGAGAGGACCTACAGACACTTTCCCATAGATTGTGACAAGGCATATCCACAGAGTAAATAAATTGACTTACTGATAAGGCAATTAATTGATATACAATCGGCCATTGGGTGATAAGCACCCAGCGGTTGACAATTGGTAGTCGGGGTGTGGGATCGGCCATCGCCGATGGTCACATGCAGAAAAAAAATTGTTGAGATTTTCCTCAATTCATCATCCAGATTTAAGACACTTTTATTGAAATGACTCTTGAGTGATTCATAGTTCCATTTGATCTCATTCAAGCCAGAAAATATGCAGACTGTCATCTGCAAAATGAGGTCCCCAGAGGGTGAATTTAGTGATGCTACCCTGCATAGCAGGGTAGCATCACTAAATTTACCCTCTGTGAACCTCAATCTGAATCAGGGTCACAAAACTAAACAGAAAGAGGTACCCAGAGGATAAATTGGCCCACTGTATGGGATAGCATCATCAAATACACCCTCTGGGGACCTCATTCTGCTAATTTTCAGGCCTGATCTCATCAAATTTTGTTGCGCACAGTGCACTGGTGGGAATGGAGAGACAATCCTGTTCACTCAAGTGATGAGTGTCTGCTTGATGTCAAAGAAACCCCAAAAAAGAAATTGCAGGAGCTTACTTGTGACATTGTATATATTACCTTTGGTGCATTTTGGTGAAGGCTTCCATAAAAAATAAAACTGTAGTGTTCAGGTGTATGTTTGTTTTGTTTCATTTTATTCTTCTGTGGTTCTGGTTTATCAAATATCATGTATGCAAGATGGCAGGGCCATTTGGTAAAATAAATGTGTTCCTTATCAATAATTAAATCATTAATTAAAGCCCTCAACATTGATAACAAACACCACTAAAACCATTATCGGGATTGGATGTTTACACGGTGCATTGCCTGGCGATTACCATCAATTAAACATAAAACACTGACCATCTGACACTGGCATCGACAATCGGCCGATTTCATTTCCAAAACATCGGCAAAACATCGGCAATCAGATGACGGGTCATTTATCTTATTGGCACATCACTTCTTGACTTGCAAAATTATATGAAGCACATCCATAGAATATGAAGCCTTTAAGAATAAGGGCTTGCAGCACTGTACAAGTTAAATTAACTTCAAGTGTTAAATAAATAATATTGTTATACAATTATGGACTTTTGTGGTGGTGATTATGATGTGATATGAACCTGAAAAACTCAATATAAGTTTTTTAGGTTCATATCACATCATATTTACCACCACAAAAGTCCATAACTGTTTTATTATATACATGTACACCATCCTAAAAAAGTCAATCTTCTATTTGTCAATTAAAAGTTCAATTATATCAACCAGAAATACTTTTATTTAACTATAAAATAGTTATCTGCAGAATAATATAAAAATAAACAATGTTTAGAGATTACCTCGTTTGAAATAGAACTAGAGAGGGGATTTCCAAAAGCTATATCAAGGAAGTTTATATTCACTGGAAAACCGGTGTACATGGATTTTTGAGTACCAGTCATGTGTCTAAGATCCGACCAATAGAAATGTGGTTATATAAAAAGTATATAATAATAATAAATATGTGTTTTAATGATTATTATTATTATTGTCCATAAAGCTGCCCTCATACTCAACTCATGCCCAAACCGATTTCGCTACATGTGTACTGGAACTGGGAAGCAGTGCTTGTTTACTGTGGTAAACAAGCTCTGTTTTACTGATAAAATAAGACCCAGACACAAATGCTTGGGATGGAAGTCCTCTAAAATGGGCAACATGGGTATAAACGATAGACTAAACTAGACGTTGTCTCCATGGCAGTCCATGTGGTCACAATTGGCCATTATGCAAAAGTATGTGATCTTAATCTTAAATAAACAAATAAATAAATATGTTCTTGGGAGCATGCTGCAATAAAAAATCTGATGTTTGACCTAAATATGAGGGCCGGTGCTGATAATAATCTAAGTATTTATATTTTATGGCCTAAACACAAAATTTCTCCATTTTTTGGTCAATAATTTCAGCTTGGTTGTTGATTCTACAGTACTTGCAACCACAAAAGCAGTCTCTTTCTTTCTTGGTCAGATTGCGATTGATCATGATCAGGAACCAATACTATAAAACTTTTACAATTTTATTTTCTAGAATTGTATTTTCTAATAATCAATATAAATGACTAAAATTAATCATTAGCATTTTAAAAGATATGGCAATTTGCCAACTGGCAAATTGCCATATCTTTGAAAATGCTATTGGTTCATTTCAACCCATTTAAAGTCATAACTAGAAAATACAATTCTAGAAAATACAATTGTAAAAGTTTTATTGTACTGGGCCCTGGTCACAACACACTGGTAGTCTGCTACATGTGCAGGGGTAACAGGGGTATAGAATCCTGACTAAGTGTCTGGTACATGTACATGTGTTTCATTTTTGAATTTCATTTGAATTGTATTGTCCATGTATTTGGAGGTAAGCCTCAGTTATTAATTCAAAAGCTGATAAATCCAGTAAGATAAAGGTGTCGTGAGAAAAAAAGATTCAATCAATAACTATTTCCGTAGATTTTACTTTGAACAAATAAAAAATAATGTGACAATGAAATTATACACATTTTCTCTGAATACTTTGTCCAGTAATAATAGAAATACACAGTGTGAAAAGATGTCATAAGTCATATATTTTTCTAATTTTAGCCTGCTTTGAATAACTGACTCGCTGGTGTACAATTAATTTCTAAAATTACATCTCTAATGAGGATAGTCTTCAATCACTATAAGAGATCAGTTAACCTTCTACCTATCATCACAACATGGTGAAAAAATAATTGTGTTCACCACCAAAAATTTCCTTAGATTTTGGATGAGACTTTTAAAATCCTCATTTATCCATGAGAATCCCAGGAAGTGAATCCTTGCTTATTTAATGCAGTAAACATTTTTTTTTTCTCAGGTCTTCAGATTACCCCAGTTTCACACTGTTTACATGTGTGCCCTGTTTAGAGAAGGTGTGAAGACGTCAAGAAAAATATATAAATTCTCTGCCTCATCTACATTTGAGAATATCTTCCATCATAATATGATCATACAGTTGAAACTAGAAGTCCTGTCGCAATTAGCACAGAAAATGCTCATTAGTTACCTTACTGCAGTAGAATGAGGTAGTCTGAAATACACAAGAGCGTTTGAGCTGTGCAATACAAAATATAATGTGCTATTAGTGAGGTCGGTAGTGAAATCACGAGAGCGGCCCGTGGCATTGCGGTAACCGGTTCTCGTCAGATGTCCGAAGTTAAGCAATGTCGAGCCCGGTTAGTCTTTGGATGTGTTACTGTCTGAATGATCAATTCGGATTCCCACCTTGTCCTTGGGCAAGGCACTTAGCCCCAATTGCCCATGTGGTGGGCACGATGGCGCCGTGTACTAAGGCGTACTGCACGTCAATGGTGCACATGTCTTCAATCAATCTAACCCTGCCTGAGCTGCAGTACGGAGTTTCGATGTTGGGGAGCTGGCAGCTGCTTGTCGTTGCTCGGTGGTTCTCTCCGAGTACTCTGGCTTCCTCCAGCTGTAAAACTGTCACTGAAACGATGTGACCTTGGCTGTTAAAGTGTCGTTAAATCTTAATAAATAAATAGTAAAATCACAAACTTAACCCATCAAACAGAAAGAAAATATTGAGACTACAGTATGTGGAGGGTGGATTAATACTAAATCGCCATGGGATAGATTTTTCACATAGAAATTATTTACAACTTCTGAGGACAAAACACAAGAAGCACTTGCAAACTTTCATCACATGGACCACCGGGTTGCACCCAGTGGTCCATGTGATGAAAGTTTGAAAGTGTCTCGTGTGCTGTTACAAACAATAATATAGTCTCTCCTGTATATTGGACTATGTGTGTGACCAATCATTTGAGTTAATTTTATATTATATTTTTCATCACATCTGGTCTTGACTGTTTCACAGCATCCTTTTGATGAGTTGAAAAATGTTTTAATTATACTCAGTGGGTTAATTAAGTATGAAGCACCAAGAGATAAAATACATGTTCTTGCTTCAGCATTGATTTTGCAACATTTTATTCATGAAATCTTCATCCACCATATAAATATGTTGTGGCGATCTCTCGATTTCATGGAGAATATGACTGGCTGTTGGAAGCACAGAAACTGTAACAAATCAGCATTTTCTTCCTTTTCCACTGCATTTCAGTGAATCAACGTACGGAATGAATATAATGAGGGTGAAAAAATTGTTGGCATTTTTTCTGTTCTCAAATATGTCAGATACATTGTAGATGTATTAATTAACATTTATATCTTCTGATTATTGTTTGTTTTTATTATTTCTATTCAGTTGTTGGAAGGTATGATAATGGAAAGATAATGGTCGATTAGTGTGCAATTCATATACAGTGAAATTCTGTTAATTAAATATGCAATTTGCCAGTGAAAATTATTCAGTTAACAAGAGTATTCAATTAACAGGGATTTGGTTATTTTCCTGTTTTCTGGAGATAAACTGAGCATTTTATTCTATTATATCTTGTTTGACAGAGCTCATGGAGCTCTGCCAAACAAGATATAATAGATTAAATGTCTGTATTGGATAACTGAGGCCAAAAAGTTCTATAAACGAGGTGATTTTGATGATTGTTTAGGTAATTTCTTGACATGTTGTGAGATTTTTTATTCATTTAACAAGAGTATACTGTATATAAGCCATATGCAATTAGCAGGTCAAATTTGTACTGAAGGTATGGGAAAGGGTTTTTGTATTTGAAAGTTATTCAGTTAACACGGTTATACAATTAAGAGATATTCAGTTAGGTGGGCTCCACTGTATTATTATTATTTATCATATGACTTCTCCATTTTGTCGGCTTATTAACGATTCATGTGGGCACGGTGGCATTGCGGTAACCGGTTCTCGTCAGATCACCAAAGTTAAGCAACATCGAGCCCGGTTAGTCCTCGGATGGGTGACCGTCTGAGCATTCGATTCAGACTCCTGCATTGTGTCCTTGGGCAAGGGTCTTAATCCCAATTGTCCGAATGGGGGCACGATGACGCTGTGTACTAAGGCGTACTGCACGTCGATGGTGCGCATGTCTTCAACCAATCTAACCCTGCCTGTGCTACAGTGCGGAGTTACGATGTTGAGGAGCTGGCAGCTGCTTGTCGTTGCTCAGTGGTTCTCTCCAGGTAATCTGGCTTTCTCCACCCGTAAAACTGTCATGGTCGTGATTAGCCATTGTGCATAAGTATGTGACCTTAAACACCAATAAATAAATAAAATGATATTAACGATTCATATTTTCAGTAAATATTAATTACTGCTTCTTAACACCTTCAGTTGATTTATGATGCCTGATTTTATTTGTAATAAACATTCACTAAAATCCCAATGATAAAAAATGTATAAATACTTGAAAAATAGTATTTATAATACCGAATTGTGGAACAATAATTTGTTGCGTTTATGACATATGACTGCACGCAGATGTGATATGTCACAGTCAAATGCATAACGTTCAAGGTCATATTACATTCTTTCACCCTTCTTTTCTATCTAAAAGATGTGTTTTTGGTAACTGTGGTGTCATATGATAAACAGAATATGAAATTTGGGTTTTGGTCATACTCAAAAAACTTATCTACGATTTTCCCGTTTTGCCTCACCAGAGGCTTTGCAAAACGGAAAATTGTTCGACTTGTTTCATAAATAGAGAATGGACTAAAATGCTTATTCCATCTATGTACAGTAGGTGGAGAGTGTATTATCACTAAATCACCCACAGAGTGGAGATTTCACCCAAGCAATACTTGCAAATTTGTTGCAAAGCATAATCAACACAAGCAAAGTTTCAGCCAATGGACCTCCGGGTTAAACCCGGAGGTCCATTGGCTGAAACTTTGCTTGTGTTTTTTGTCGATATGTACAAAATTTGAAAGTTAAAGCTTTGGTGATAATGCCACTCCATGGGTGATTTAGTTACAATCCATTCTCCATGTACTGTATAACTTTCTCACTGCCATTGCCATGAAATATTTAGGGCCTGATGAACCATGAAACCCTGTTAACCCCTAGCACTCTGGTAGTACAACAGAATTCTCTCCAGTCACTCAGTTTTTCTATTGTTTATCTACGAATTTAACCAATTATACCTTGTTTGACAGAGCTCACTGAGCTCTGTCAAACAAGGTCTATATGGTTAAATATCAAACTTCATGATGGAAAATATTGGCTGTGGAAAACTTTGCAATTTTGATATCAGTGTGCAGAGAGTTAATTGAGTAGCCACTTTACTGGAGAAAAATATTTAACAATAGTACGCAATTAACAGTAATTGGTTCATTTTACTACCTTCTACATGCAGTTATAAACTTAGCATTTATTATGTCCCCTGGACCATCCTCCTGTGGGCATAAAGTTGAGGACTCCATAATTCTGTACAAACATTTTGTATTGTATATAAATCAAGCATTGGATTTTAATGTCCTTTGGTATGGTGACAGTCTGACAGACCAGCACAGGGGAAAGGAGATTCATATATTGCAGATTTCATCCATACAAACATACCAGAGTTATTGCTCTTATTATCCATTGGATGCATTAAGGCCAACTTGATCTATAAATGAAGGGAATTCAGTAGTTGTCAGAGAAATTCTCTGTCTATTCTAAGATTTTTTATTCTTTTAACAGGAGATTACACTTTATAACATGTATGCAATTAACAGATGATATTTGCTCTGAAGGTACGGTAAATTGTTTTGTGTTTGGAAAATAATATTCAAATAATAAAAAATTAACTGGTTTATTCAATTGAGAGATTTCCATTTGAGTAGGCTGCTGCACTGTACTTTGAAGCCTAGTCATTTCAACCCTTTAGCAAACACTGCAAAAACGGACACTTGCAAAATTTATTTTTGAATAATTACAAGTTTCTGTTTTTTTTTCTCCAAAATGTAACTGGTGAGTGCACATTGAAACAAGCTCTTTCCAGTGAGAGGTCATACATGTAAGCTATGTATTGGAGGCAAAAATTGAAAAAATAATGAAAGTTGAAAGGCAATTTTTGTGAATAGCTTTGGTCTCATATGGCTGTTAGTTACATTAGGTGAAAGGTGAAAACATATTTCCAAGGAACTCAGAGAAAATGTTGGTATTGGATTGACCAACAAGTGTTTCTGACAGAAACCCCCCGCCTTCCCCATCTCTAGCTTCAGGCCTGCTCAGGAGCTTACAAGAATCATTGTGAGAAGTTATTATTTTAAGTGGAGAAAAAGCATGGAATTTTCTTGCTGTTAACCTTTAGTTAATTTCTGTCAAAACTAAAATTTTAGAAAATTACCACTGAGCAGATCTGTGTTTAGAATACGCTGCATAGAGAGTTACATGTATCACCAAGAACACAAAGCCCGCAGAGTGATTATAACCAGTATACCAAAAAACTGCCCAGCACTAATTTTCCCAGCACTTAATTTCCCCCACCATACATATTGACTTCTCATCCCCTCAAAATAGTTTGTCTCTTGAGTTCCAAATTCCAGTGTGTTCTGTGTGCCTACTGGCACATAGAACACATTGGAACTCAAGGGACGAGTTGCTGGTTTATTGTTCAATAGAAAATTGTGTAAATCAGTTGCACACAGTTATGATAAGAGTATAAAATGTATGACATTCTCTAATCTATTTCTCTGAAGTTGATTATTGCATGTTCTAGGAAACCTTCACAAAATCATGTTTATCACTTCTGAGAAGGAATGGTTTTTACGTGCAGGACAAAGGAAACCTTTTATATGAATGTGGTGCCTATGGTTACCAGACAGTACACTCACTCTGTGTTAATTTTTCATCTTTATTGGTGATAAAATTCAATTTGTTATGCTGGAACAATAGTGTAAGACCGTGCTCTCACTAATACATTGCTTGGACTAGTAGTGCTTTTGTGAAAAACATACATTGGTTCATTTTTTCCTTGAGTATACACAAGGTGATTAAGTACAAGCCAGGGAGAGATCTTAACCCTTTACTTACAGTTGAAACTAGAAGTCCTGTCACAATTAGCACAGAAAATGCTTGTTAGTTAATGCACTCCTTACTTCAGAAGAATGAAGTAGTCTGAAATACACAAGAGCTTTTGCACCGTGCAATGCAAGTGAGGTCGGTAGTGAAATCACGAACTGAACCGATCAAACAGAAAAAAAATATTGAGACTACAGTATATGGAGGATGGATTACCACTAAATAGCAGTGGGATACATTTTTCACTTAGAAATTATGTACAACTTATGAGGACAAAACACCAGACACACTTACAAACTTTCATCACATGGACCACCGAGTTGCACCCGGGGTGATCCATGTGATGAAAGTTTGAAAGTGTTTCTTGTGCTGTTACGAACAATTATAAATACTTTTCGAGTGGAGAATATATGGTCTGCAATTAAGTAGTAATCCACTGTTTTCATTCTGTGTATGCAATCGAATTTTAATAACAATTTACGTCATTACATGTATATGCACATGTATCACAGTAGATTTTAGGAATGATGTCAGTGATCTTTATTTACTACTAGTTTCGAATTGTACAGAGTTGGACGCATTGTTTTTCTACAGAAATTGAGTTATGCTAATGCTGCAGTTTGACAGGGACAAAAGTGTACTAACTCAGCATGCTATTACTTCAAAAACAGTGCACAATACAGTCACAGGACTTCTACAGTTAAAACTAGAAGTCCTGTCATGAAATGTGCACAAATAGCACGTCGATCTGCGCGTTAATCTACACGTTATGGCCATAGAAATACTATCAAGTTCTGTACATATGGCCTGTGCACAAGTAATGTTTCAGCCAATGGACCTCTGGGTAACCCGGACGTCCATTGGCGGAAACATTGCCTGTGTTTGCTATGAGTAACCAGGAGAACCTGCCGTGCTTTGGATGCCATTTGATATGGCAATTGCACGCAATTCCTACGTGCAATTAAGCCTAGATAAGTGCACAATTCGTGACAGGACTTCTGGTTTTAACTGTAGTTTCACCTGTATTGTAACTGCCGTAATTGGCTGGCACTAGTCACAAAAACCACCATTCAAATTTGATTATTTTTTTCAATTTTTGCCTCCAATACGTAGCTTATGATGCCTCATTGTAATGAAGTACAGTGAGTGGAGAGTGTATTATCACTTGATCACCCACTGAGTCGAGATTCCACCCAAGCAATAATTGCAAATTTGTAGCAAAGCATAATAAACACAAGCAAAGTTCCAGCCAATGGACCTTTGGGCTAAACTCTGAGGTGAGTGAGGTCCATTGCCAAAAACATTGCCTGTACTGATTTTGAAAGTAATACTTTGGATGATAACTCCTCTCCATGGGTGATTTAGTTACAATCCACTGTCCAAGTACTGTAGTTTCCTTGAGTGAAATGATCATGTTTTTGAGGCAAAAATTAAAGTTAAAAGTTAAATGCTCTGAAGAAGAATTTTTGCTGGTGTCAATCAAACAATTTAGTAACATTTTAATCACGAGGTGGGGCATGGTGGCTCAGTAGGTAGAGGTGCAGGCTGCAAGCCGAGAGATCCTTGATTCGAATCCCACCTGCTCCAACTGTGTTGTGTCCTTGGGCAAGACACTTCACCCCCACTGCCCATGTGGGGGCACGGTAGTGTTGTGTACCAAGGCGTACTGCACGTCGATTTTGCACTTCAACCAATGATAACCTTGCATGTATGGAGTTAGTATGTTGGGGAGCTGGCAGTTGCTCGGTGGTTCTCTCCGGGTACTCCAGCTTGCTCTACCTGTAAAACTGCCGTGGACATGATTAGCCAATGTGCAGAAATATGTGACCTTAGCACCAAAAAATAAATAATCACAAATTTTTTATGTTTTCTTTCACCGACAATATTACGGAACCAACTGAAATGAGTTGTAGAAGAATCATAAGAAAAGTTTTAGTAAATGCTGCTCTCAACACTATTGCTTGATAATTACTCTTCCCTATGCCAAGAACTTTCCAAGAAATAATTTTGAGGGTAAAAATTATAATTGAAGGAATAATATACAGTGAAGCCCACTTAATTGGATATCTCGTAATTGTATATCCCTGTTAATTGGATATAATTTCCCAACACAAAACCATTTACCATACCTCCAGTACAAATTTGACCTGTTAATTGAATATTGGTTATAGAGTAAACTTCTGTTAATTCAATAAAAAAATCTTGAAACATGTCAAGAAATTACACTCATTCTCCCCAGTTTTCCTTTGTTTTTAGACCTATTTGGCCTCAATACATCCAATATAGGCATTTAATCTATTATATCTTGTTTGACAGAGCTCATGGAGCTCTGTCAAACAAGATATAATAGAATAAATGCTAAGTTTACTCTAGAATACAGGAAAGTGACACAATCCCTGTTAATTGAATACTCCTGTTAATTGAATAATTTTCATTGGCAAAGTGGCTATTCAATTAACAGGGTTCCACTGTATAAAAAATGAAGGAAGATGAAAGCTAATCAATATTGGTTTTCCTGATTTGGAAAACAACATTTTTGGTTTTCCTATTAAATAAAAAGCATATTGGTGCCCAAAACATTTTGTACATCAATATTTGGTACCATATTTATGCAGCCCTGGAAGTTTTTGGTAGAGTGTAGAAACAAATGGTTCAAGGGGATAAACATTTTTTAAAAATGTTGAATAACAGTTGAAATTTGGGTGGCTCATTAATTTTCTTCCCATATAACAAGTGCTTACATATTTAATCCTTTTTCTTACGTAACCAGCCACAAAAATTAACATAATGAAATATTTTTTGTCTCAAAAACAGCTTACGAACCTCTTTGGAATGAGTTCATTGCCATCGTTTGCTGTGAGTGGTCATAAGCTTTGTTTTTGAGTCAAAACTTGAAGTTTTGTTCATTCCA
Source organism: Pictodentalium vernedei (assembly GCA_031216915.1). Lineage (NCBI taxonomy): Eukaryota > Metazoa > Mollusca > Scaphopoda > Dentaliida > Dentaliidae > Pictodentalium > Pictodentalium vernedei. Next base: position 163,099,647 of record CM062288.1, on the reverse strand, counting down.
TAAATTTTATTTGCAAGTGTCATATGCAGTTCATGATGGGTAAAGGATTGACAAATATTTACTTTTTCTGACCTTCCATATCAGCTGTGGTAAAACACATATATGAAGGGATTATAATGTGTGTCACCTGATCTGATATCATCATACCCCAATTCTTGACATGTTAAGGTTTAAATATTCCAAGTTCCAACCAGCAACAGATCCTAAAGAATGCAAGATGGATCATGACAAGTAATATTCTGTCCATATAATGCCTGTATTTATCCATGTGCGGATCACCATTAGACATTGTGCAGAAGTATGTGACCTAACACACCAATAAATAAATATGCATATATTATTTTGTTTACATTTCAAGATTGTATTAAATGAATATATTCATTTACTGCATAGAGTTGTTGTCAAAATTAGTTTTCCAATCACTGTACAGCTCTGAAGTTGGATACATTGTGTTTGTTTATTAGTGTTTAATTTTTAGAGCTGAAACTGTTAACCGATTAATCGATTAATCAATGATCAACATCTTGATCGATCCAAAAAGTAATTGATCGATTAACCATTGCTTTTGAACTACTGTATTATATGGGTTAACAAAGGAACAAACTTGCTCGAAAACAGATAAACATTGTCACACTGACTGACATTAATTATATGAGACAGAGGAAAGCATACAAGTTACGTGCTGACATACTTGTTCACTTGCATGATCAGTATTCTGTATCAGTAGCTGGAACTGGTCTTTCTTAAGTTAACCTATACCTAATGAGGGTGGCAGATGACACTTGCAAAATAGATTCTTGAATTACTAAAAATTTTCAATTTTTGTCTCAAAAACATAGCTTATGATCCCACATTGAAATGAGGTCAACGGGCTAGTTCCAATGAGGGATCGTAAGCTATGTTTTTGAGACAAAAATATTATAAAATCTGAATGGAGATTTTTGTGTGTAGAACTGGCCAATTTTGTCCTTTATGTTGGGTAAAGGGTTAATGCTATAAATCATCAACAGTACAGCAGTTATTCAGCTACCTATAAGGGCAAGTGATTAATCAGTTAACCAAGGTTAATCCATGTGATTAATCGATCAGGAAACCCCTTTAACCATTTCAGCTCTACCAAGCAGCAGCAGCAGCAGCAGCAGCAGCAGCAGCAGCAGCAGCAATTAACTGTAAGAAACTCAGTCTTTCAATTTTGAGGCGAGTTGTCACTTTTATGTGCCACCGCACCTGCAATTTTTACTTTTTGTGAGTAGATAACAGCGTGCCTCAGTTCCACCTAGCAAGTGATTAAGCCTTTTAAAAGAACCGGCTGCATTCATCGCTTAATATACAAATTGTGCAGTGGAAAAAATGTAAAACAATTGAACAAAACTGTATCATGTGGGCCCTCAATTGGAACAAGCTCATTCCAACAAGGGATCACATGATATGGTTTTGTTGGGGGAAAAATATTAAAATGAGAAATTTTGATATCCTATGTTTTTTGTAAAGAGTTAAAAATCTGTTAACCCTTTACCCAACGTAACGGCCAAAACCGGCCAGCGGTATTCTCAAAAATCACCAATTAATTTTCATTATTTTTTTCATTTTTGTCTCAAAAACATAGGTTATGACCCCTCATTGGAACGAGCTCGTCGAGCTCATTCCAATGAGAGGTCATAACCTATGTTTTTGAGACAAAAAATGAAAAAGATTAGTTATTCAAGAATTTTTTTTGCAAGTGTCGTCTGCTTTTCATGTTAGGTAAAGGGTTAATTGGAATTAGACCAAATAATGCAATACCTGCATGAAAAAGTTAACAATGCACCATGAATTAAAACCATAGCATTCCAGGACTCAAAACTGATCAAACTCCATTTTCCCAGAATTGCTTCATAAACAATATACAGTAGTACAAATCGAAATAAGTTGTAGGATAACCACTACTATAAACTATGTATCTTTCTCTTCCTACACTGATAAGATCAGAATCTGACATCATTTTCTGGAAAGCTCTCAGTGAGAGCTTTCCAGAAAATGATGTCAGATTCTGATCTTTTTAGTGCAGGAGCAGCTGAAAACTTAGTTTATTGCGGTTATACTACAACTTATTTTGACTTATTCTGTAATTTGACAAACTTCTTTTAGGGGTAGCATTGTTTGAAGGTATCAAACATGTTGTATGCCTTAGCCTTAGCATGGCAGTTATTAATGTAAAATTAATCTGAGGACCTAAGGGTTAAACTAGGGCAGTTGTTTCTTAATTGAAATCCTGTGTTAAAAGCTGGAACCATTGACCAATAATGCTTAATACACAGTTGTATATATACTATAAAAAAAAAGTAGGGGATATTTGATAAACGTGAGATATATGAAGAAATATATTTATATTTTCATCAAAAAGACAGTCGAGACATTGCACTGTGACATCGGGTGAATGATTTCAGCAAGAGTTGGGTGTCTGACAAGCACACATTCCATGCACTGAGTTGTAGAAGACATGGACGGTCAGTCAGAGAATTTACCTCATTCAGTCCAAGACCTCAATACCTTGTAAACCCTCCTTGGTTCATGAGACAAGCGCGAATCTGACGTGGCATACATGCACACCTCACCATACGTCCAATATCAGCGTGACTGATGTTCCTCCATTCTTTCTGCAGTGCAGCGGCGAGTGCCTGTACATTGGTAGGGGGTGTTGGTGTTGTCTTATGTGCCTGCCAAACATATCCAAGAAGTGTGCAATTGGTGAAAGGTTTGGACTTTGTGCTGGCCAAGGCAGTGTAGTGATGTTCTGCTCCTGAAGAAACTCTGTAGTGACATGGGTCCTGTGTGCTCTTGCATTGTCATCTTGAAAAATGAATCGACGGCCGTGATGTTGCACAAATGGCACCACATGAGCTGCTAACATGTTGTCACAGTAGTAACATGTTGTCACAGTAGTACAGTCCTGTGACAAGCCCTTGGATGACATGTAATGCTGTTCTGCCTGTCATGGTTATGCCTCCCCACATCATAACCGATCCACCACCAAAACGATCAGGCTGCCTAATGGTTACGTCATGGTATTGTTAGTTCCGCTGCTGCCACACTCAGTTTCTCCTGTCATGGAAATCGAGAGTGAACCTTGATTCATCAGAAAGCATGACGTTGCTCCACCTACGATTGCCCCAGCGCTGTCCTGCTCCACACCAATTACGCCTTGCTGCGATGTGATGTTCAATCAAACGTGGAATTATTCGAGGTCGTTGAGCGTACAAATTCCAGCTGTGTGGGCGATTTTGGATAGTCTGACCACTGACTTGCATATCTGTCACTCGGTGCTGCTGCTGTCCAATTTCTGAGACACTTTGATGGCGGTTCCATAATTCTGTGGTTCGGAGATTCTGGTTAGCAGTTGTTGCCCCTGGACGACCTGACCGACGTCTGTCATTAACATTGCCTGTCTGACGGTAGCGTGACCACAATGTGCTAATCACCGATTGAGTAACATTGAGAATTTGTGCCACTGCAGTCTGTCTGTTGCCAGCTTCCAACATGCCAACGGCATGTAAACATTTGTCATGTGTCAGTCTTTGCATACCTCAAAAGTTACGTTTTGACCAGAAACTATTGATGAACGAGTTTTATACCAACAAAAGAATGATGAGACCTCCGAAAAATCCCGTCTAGTACAATGAAAATTTCAAACGTACACCACAGATATTAACGTGGCCGGAGACATTCATTATCCACACTAAACTTGGTAACATATTGATGTCTCCAATCATGCGTATCCAATACCATTTTCCGAAAATATCAACATCAGTTTGGATATCCCCTACTTTTTTTTTAATAGTATATATCTTTTGTTGAGGAAAGGTTTGCCACCGGAATGGAGTCTTGAACTGCCAGGAGAAGGTCTGGCTTCTGACAGACAGATAGAGCAGTATCGTTAGTCTGAAAATGTCAGTTCAATGATGATGAGCAATGGCAGTCTCTCTCCTGAGACAATGAAGCCTTCATGTCACACTGTACACTGAAACAGTCTGCGGAGTTATCAGCTTATGATTGTTCCCTGTCCTTTTAGAGGTGGGCTAGAGAAATGAGCTCCGTCTGTATGTGTGTCTGGGTTTTTTCGTACCTTCGTGGTGTAATCACTCCCCCCCCCCCCCTCCCCCCCCCCCCCCCCCCTAACAGTTTTAAGTGTAGAGATTTGAATTATTTGGTCAATGTTACCCACATAATTTATTATTGAATGAAGATGTGCAACATGCATATTGATGACAGGGAAAAAGTAATTTTTGACTGCTGTTGCTCTTTAGTGACATGATTTTTGAATGGCTGCACGTTAGGACACCTTTCCACAAACATTGAAGATGTGCAACATGTACAGTATGGCTACCATGGACTGGTCACTTTCCACAGGTGGGCAATATTTCCATGGACACAAAATAATATTAGATTCCAAACATTAATTATACCAACCCAGTGCTTCCTTAACTGGTAGAGTGCTAAATTATTTTTGGCTATCAAATCTTGTACACATGTCTTTGCCTTGTTAAAATTTATGGGAGAGTGCCTATGGGCACTCTCCCATAACTGTAACGGCAAACCCTTACAGACTAAATAATATCACTTCAAAGATAGACAAAGCACATAATAAATAAAATTCATTCATTCATTCATTCAAGCACATGCACTGAATATGTGCCTTCAAGCAGTGGTACCTGCACTTCAGAATAAAGCCCACATATGGGCTTCCAGCACTCTACCAGTTAATTAAAAATTTTCTGCTGCTGATTTTTATTACCTGGTAAATGCATGTGCCAACATCACCTTCCAAGCATGGATTTCGATCACTCCATGGTGGCTGTACTGTATGCTGATGACAAAAACAGTAACTCTTCACAGATTTACCATTTATTACCATGTATACACATGAGAGTCATATATTTTACTCTGAAAACATGGTACTAATTCAGATTGGACTTTTACAAAGGTAATGTATAAAGGTACAAATGATTTAGCAAGTGATCAGTTCAAAAAATTATATGAATTGTAAATCACATGCATTAACTTAAATGATTTGACAACTGCGATCAAGCCAAATAGCTATCACATGATCCAATGACTGAACTTTTATTTCTACTATTTGCTTATTTGGAAAATTTGCAATGACATAAATCTGTCAGATTATTTGGAAAATTTACAGTGACATAAATTTGTCAGATTTTAATTCCAGTGGTTCGTATTTGGCATATTGGAGAATTACCTCTTGAACACTGAGAGAAAATTCTAAATTTTCACGCAAAGATACCGCTTCCTAAGGTAATTACATCTTTGAGTGTCAAGAGTTCATAAGTTTCTCTCATCGGACAGAACCATGACATGTCCAGGGTGTCAAGGGTCCCCCAAATAGGGCTATTCTAAAACTGAACACAACAAGGGTGGCATATAGGGTACTACAATCAATGGCCCGCTTTGTGAGTTATATCTGTATTTCAAAGAAAAATATCACCTTTGGGATAAAGAAAATTAATCTCTTGATTCTCAGGCACTGGTATATTTTTTTTTTTTCAGCCCGCATTTGTCATTTTTATTTCGGAGGCAAAATTCAAAAGATACAAAACTACCATGTGATGTTAGTGGTATCACATCGCGATTTGCGATGCATTATGTCGTATTCATTGATACAGTATTGTTATTCTCTTCGCAAAATGCGACACGATTCTCATATGTATTCAAAATAAATATTTATTTAACTGGTTGAGGACTAGATTATTTTTGGTGGTCTGAATTTGTTCATCAAATATTGTTCTATTACAAATTATTAGACAGTGCCAATAATTACATTCTTTCATGATGTTCTTTCTTACTCATCGACCAGATTCCATGTCATGTATCTAGCACTTTTGTAATGTCTGTATTTTATCAAGTAATGTTGAATATATACAGCAATCATTTATTAAATCCGAAATGTGTAGTTCAGTTTTCTTTTTTCAATAGCCTGAAAAAGAGATTATGCAGGTAAGTAATCTTGCACCCCCTGCACTTTAAGTTAACCAGTAGAACTGGTCTGCCTTTCCAGGGATTCTTTTGACCTCTTTGGGAAAGGGTCTGGGGCCCATGCCATTGAGATAATTTGCATCATGGGAGCTCCAATTTGGAATTTGTTTTGGAGGGGATAAAACATACAAAGACTAAGAAATTTTAAGTTTTGAATTTGGCAGAGAACATTAAGACCGAAACCTAGTTCAGAGTACCAGTTGTGTATTGAATTTTTGTTTGAGTGGGAACTGATATTGGGAAATCTCATGAGAATTTTGAAAAATCATGCCCAAACACCTTTGGGAAAGGGGCCCATAAATGGCCCATGTTGACACCCAAAAGAATCCCCGCTTTCCTTTAAAAAAACCCAGTTGTCCCTATATCCCAATAAATCCTGTCTTTTGATTGGTCAGAATGCCTTGGACAAATAGACATGGCAAAGGGTGCACCGAACATCCAAGGTATATGAGAGTGTGCAACATCCAGGGTATAAGGGCACGCAAAACATTGGGAGAATATGGTTTAAATGGAAGCTTTTTGCTTTTGCTCACCTCGATATAAAAATCGAACCCAAAAAACCTGAAAATAGTCACAAATATCATCAGATTTCTGACAATTCGATCATATTTTTCTGTTATAAATTAAACAGTCAAATAATTAAATCAAACAACTTGAGAAAAATAAAATAAGAGCAAATCTGTCTGCAAAATCTGTTTACTCGTTTCCAACAACAACCCAAGGGATGCAACTCTTTCTGTTGTCTTCTGCGTTTGTAAAACAAAACAATTATGCACAAGTTTGGTCCAACTGATTGCGAAGCGTGAGAAACGTGTCCACAAATTTGTTTCTTCTACATGTATGTTTCTATTGTGTTTCAAATGGGAGAAAAACGTTGTCTCCGCCAACAGGTATGGTTTTTGTAGATTTAACACCTGGATGTCTCATTTAAACACCTCGCCTGTGGCTCGGTGTTTAAAAACCGACATCTGGGTATTAAATCTCCGTATACCATACATGTTGGCAGAGATAAATTATATTAACAGAAAATTATGTGACTTGTGGTGTACTGCAGAGAGTTTTTTTTTAACATGAAAAGATGATGATTTTTTCTGCTGATTGCTGTAATGATTTGATAATTGATGTTTTGTTAATGACTTTGTAACAAGACATAAAGATTTTGGCACTTCATTTACTAGCTCCTTTGAATCATATTGATGCTGACTTGAAAGGAGTCTTATATCTCACTGGGAACATTTATGCCAAGATAATACTGAGAACAAAATAAGTGGATCTTTATCAGGAACTCTGTTGTTATGGCTGTGATTGCTTTTCTGTTCTTATAGAATGCTATTCTCAAGTGAAAAAACCCCCCAGATTCCCATGCCTCTTGAATTCTTTGAATGTCTTGAAATTTGGAAATTTCTTACTAAGGACCTGGAAAATCCTTGAATATTTGCACCCTTCCTTAAAACCTTAGAAAATGGGGTATCGTGATCAGTGAGATTCATTTTGGAAATATTCAGCTCACAGCATGGTTGATGATATCTCTGTAATGCATTAGATTACAAACAAAATCTTTTGAAACATTTTCCCAAATGGTTGAATGTTTACTGCTTGAACTGGGTGGCTTTGAAATTTCAGTCTCGGCATCGGTATCTGTACTTTGGGGTTGATTTACCACATCATTGGTACGGCATTTGGTATTGACATGGATATGATATCAGTACCAATACCAAGCATTATTCCTACAGGAATAAGATAAGGATGTTTTATCTGAGGGAACAGTTTCAAAATCAAGCTTTTATATCATCATAAAACTAATATCCTGAATTCATTCCCTCTGCATATGCCCCAGTCACCCCCCTCCCCCCCCCCCCCCCCTGATTAGTCCTTTACCTAACGACCCATCCACATCTGCCCACGGAATATGCAAATTCTTCAGCTGAAAAAATATTATTTTTCAAAAAATTTAAACAAAACCATATCATGTGACCCCTTTTTAGCTTAACTTGACATAGTCAAGATAAGCTATTGCCATCACGTGTGCGGAAGTCTGTTAGTCTGTGAGTCTGTTAGTCTGTGAGTCTGTTAGTCTGTGAGTCTGTGAGTCTGTGACGTCTGTTCACATTTTCCTTTAGCACGGGCTACATCCCGCAGTTCTTGTCTGATCGTAACCAAATTTCATATGCAGGTTTGGGGTCATGTCTAGATGAGAACGTCCCCTTTTGGTCACGATCGGGCAACTGGTATGGCTGCCCGAGCCCAAAACCCAAAAACCATTAGCACAGGTCGTATTTATGAAGGGATTTCATTGTAACTTGGTAGCATGCCTCTGTATAATGCCTAGATGAGAACGTCCCCTTTTGGGCATGATCTATCAACCATGATGGCCACCCAAGCCCGAAACCCAAAAACTTTTAGCACAGTCTGCAGGTCATGTTTAATGTGGACGGATTTCATTGTAACTTGGTAGGATGACTCCTTATGATGTCTAGATGAGAATTTCCCCATTTGGGCATGATCTGCCAACCGTGACGACTGCCCGAGCCCAAAACCCGAAAACCTTTACCACAGTCTACAGGTCATATTTATTGAGGAATTTCATTGTAACTTGGTGGGTTGACTTCATACAATGTCTAGATGAGAAAGTCACCTTTTGGGCATGATTGGGCAACTGTGACGGCTACAGGGCCCAAAGCCCAAAAACCTTTAGCACAGTCTAGAGGTCATATTTATGAAGGGATTTCATTGTAACTTGGTAGGATGACTCCAAATAATGTCTAGACGAGAACGTCCCATTTTGGCCATGATCATTCAGCCTTGATGGGTGCCCGAGCCCAAAAACCTTTAGCATAGGCAAAAGGTTATATGTATAGAAGGATTTCATTGTAACCTGTTAGGTTGACTCCATATAATGCCTGGATGATGACATCCCCTTTTGGTCGTGATTGGTCAGTTGTGATGGCTACTAGTGCCCGAAGCCCGAAAACCTTGAGCACAGTCTACAGGTCATATTTATGAAGGGATTTCATTGTAGCTTCTTAGGATCACTCCAGATGATGCCCAGATGAGATTGTCCCCTATGGTTGCGATCATTCAGCCATGATGGCTGCCCGAGCCCGAAGCCCGAAAACCTTTAGCACAGTCTACAGGTCATATTTATGACGGGATTTTATTGTAACTTGGTAGGATGACTCCAAATAATGTCTAGATGAGAACGTCCCATTTTGATCGCGATCATGCAGCCTTTATGGGTGCCCGAGCCCAAAAACCTTTAGCATAGGCAAAAGGTCATATTTATGGAAGGATTTCATTGTAACCTGTTAGGTTGACTCCATGTAATGCCTAGATGATGACATCCCCTTTTGGTCGTGATTGGTCAGTTGTGATGGCTACTAGTGACCGAAGCCCAAAAACCTTGAGCACAGTCTACAGGTCATATTTATGAAGGGATTTCATTGTAACTTCATAGGATCACTCCAGATGATGCCCAGATGAGATTGTCCCCTATGGTTGCGATCATTCAGCCATGATGGCTGCCCGAGCCCAAAGCCCGAAAACCTTTAGCACAGTCTACAGGTCATATTTATGAAGGGATTTCATTGTAACTTGGTAGGTTAACTTCATATAATGTCTAGATGAGAACGTCCCCTTTTGGACATGATTGGGCTACTGTGACGGCTAAAGGTGCCCGAAGCCCGAAAACCTTTAGCACAGTCTACAGGTCATATTTATGAGGGGATTTGATTGTAACTTGGTAGGATGACTCCAAATAATGTCTAGACGAGAACGTCCCATTTTGGCCATGATCATTCAGCCTTGATGGGTGCCCGAGCCCAAAAACCTTTAGCATAGGCAAAAGGTTATATGTATAGAAGGATTTCATTGTAACCTGTTAGGTTGACTCCATATAATGCCTGGATGATGACATCCCCTTGTGGTCGTGATTGGTCAGCTGTGATGGCTACAGGTGCCCGATGCCCGAAAACCTTGAGTACAGTCTGCAGGTCATATTTATGAAGGGATTTCACTCCAGATGATGCCCAGATGAGATTGTCCCCTTTGGTTGCGATCATTCAACCATGATGGCTGCCCGAGCCCGAAGCCTGAAAACCTTTAGCACAGTCTACAGGTCATATTTATGAAGGGATTTCATTGTAACTTGGTAGGTTGACTTCATATAATGTCTAGATGAGAACGTCCCCTTTTGGACACGATTGGGCAACTGTGACGGCTTCAGGGGCCCAAAGCCTAAAAACCTTTAGAACAGTCTACAGGCCATAATTATGAAGGGATTTCATTGTAGCTTGGTAGGATGACTCCAAATAGTGTCCAGATGAGAATGTCCCCTTTTGGTTGCGATCATTCAACCATGATGGCTGCCAGAGCCCAAAGCCCAAAAACCTTTAGCACAGTCTACAGGTCATATTTATTAAGGGATTTCATTGTAACTTGGTAGATTGACTTCATATAATGTCTAGATGAGAATGTCCCCTTTGGACGCAATTGGGAAACTGACGGCTACAGGGGCCCGAAGCCCGAAAACCTTTAGCACAGTCTACAGACCATTTTTATGAGAGGATTGTAATGTAACATGATAGGATGACTCGTTTTGGAATAATTTCACTGTAACTTGGTAACTTTTGTTGATATACGTTAACTGTGAGGGCCACATACATTAACTGTGAGGTCATATTAACCCACCCCGCAGCTCTTTAGTACAGTGTACACCTCATATTATTTTTATCATAAACATAGCACACGGGGAACAGAAATGAACATATTCCCAATTATCACAATTCTTGTCTTATTTCATAATCCTTTCATAAACATTGAACATTATCCTTTTCATCAAACACAACACACAAGTTAAGCTACAGTGTCATTGACACTTTCATTGGAACAAGCTTGTTGGGGGTTACATGATATGGTTTGGAAAAATTTTAAAAAATGATATTTAAAATAATAAATTTTGACATCGTCTGTATTGGGTAAAGGGTTAAATCCTGTTATACTGTACAGTCGGCAAGGAGCAAAGTTTTTATTTACTTGTACCCGCTGCTTCATTAATTAAATTTTTGATGATTATCCCTATAATTATTGTTTGGAATCTGATAATATTGTGTCCATGCAAATATTGCCCACCTGTGGATAGTAAGTGGCCCAACTGTAATTAAGGTGCAATACTGTGAATGGGAATTTCTCAGATCTGTGGCACCAGGTTTTCAAAATCAATTGCAATACCCCGGAAATTCATAGACCCTGGTATAAATGATTGCGTATTAAAGTTTATGAGATTACGGTGAATATCAATTTTTTCCAAGACCAGTGTTGCCCTTGGCACTATGGTTTAATCTCGCGAATGGGAATTTCCCGGTTAATGGTTGTAAAAATGAATGCTAATACTTGGGAAATTGAGAGACTAGAATGCAACTTCTGATTCCTGGCTCTGTCCTTTGAATTTCCTTGGTTCCGGGACTGATCTTCAGAAATGACAACTGGAAAATTCCCGATATCAGAGATGAGATTGTTCAGCAAATTCGCTGATTTCAGTGAATTTATGCCCCAGATGCTGAAATTTTATTTCTATAAATTTGCATGAAAATGGTCTTAAAAGACCATTTTCATGCAAATTTATAGAAATTAAATATCTTTCAACCAACAGGTTCACGCTGTGTTCTTAGATGTTTTTAAGAAACCTGATTTTCACAAATATATCATAAAAATGTGAAAATTTTCACAAATTTCAGCGAATTTTGTTGCTTGCCATTTGCATCCCTGTGATATCTTCACAGACTTTAAAAAATGAGAACCAGAAAATTCATGTTTCCAGAATTAAACCCTAGTTATAACTTTCTATAGGTGTGGTATGATACATTATTTATACAGCCAAGTAGAATCTTAACAGATGATGCTTCTGGCATTAGTAGTAGGATTGAATAATAGTTAATTTTGTGGAACTATAACCTACATCTATGGAACAGAAGTTGATGTGTATGACCTTGATAAGAATGAGGTCAGTGTATTTCACTGCTTGTGGAGTCAATTAGGAGAGTAATTTCATTGATGAATGTTTATCTATTAAGGCACTTTGAGAGGAAATAACTTAAGATTTTGATGGTATAATCAAGGGATATACAAAATGAAAATATTTACACATGTCTTGTGAGTGCACATGAACACTTCAAATACTCTCGAATTAAAAATGTTATGAATACACTGCAATTAAATACCAGTTGAGCCTTCATTGCATGCAGTACCTGCTTATAACCACATGGTACCATAAGAAATTGTGGTGGTCTCAACAATGCAAATTTATTCTCTAGGATATAATTTACTTTAAAAGTTTTGTATAGAAATTGCCCCACAGGAAGCAGATTTATTTATTTATTATTAATTGGTGTTTAAGGTCATATACTTATGCACAATCGCTAATTATGAGTGTGACAGTTTTATGGGTGGAGGAAGCCGGAGAACCCGGAGAGAACCACCGAGCAATGGCGAGCAGCTGCCAGCTCCCCAACATCGTAACTCTGCACGACCGCACAGTCAGGGTTAGATTGGTTGAACACATGTGTACCATCGACGTGCAGTGCACTTTAGTAACGGCATCAGCGTGCCCCAATGTGGACATTTGGGGTTAAGTGCCTTGCCCAAGGACACAGTGCGGGAGTCTGAATTGGTCGCTCAGACGGTCACCCATCCAATGATTAACCAGGCTCGATGTTGTTTAACTTCGATGATCTGACGAGAAACAAGCCTCCCCCCCCCCCCACCACCACAGAAAGTAGAAATCACCCATGGAGTGCAACAAGGTGACATTGGGTGGTGGTGACTTGTTGCACTAAATGGATGAAATATAAGATAAATGTATTAGCCCTCTGACACATAACAGAGCATCTTTCCTGGAATAATAATGCCTGGTATGAACACATCTGAAAATTTCATTGGGTGACACAACCTGTTATGTTTCGCCTGTTATATTTGACATTTTGTTGCAGGGCTTATATTTTGATGAGAATCCGAGAATTGATTCACACAAAGATTCACGCAGCAAAACCAGCAAGATTCTTACTGCACCTCTGCTAGGATACGCATAAAAAGAATTGATCCAATTTAACCGTTTACTTAAAACAAAGCGGCAACAAATTAAACAATACAGAACTAACATAACCTGAAATATTCTGTTACGTTGTCAATAAAATTGTACAAATATGGCAGTCATTGGAACAGGCTTAATGAGCTGGCTCCTATGACATCCATATTTGTAAGGTTTTATTGGTTGGTAATATTATTTATTTTTTAAAAATAGTCAAATTCAGTTTATCTTTTGAAAATTATAAAAACTGTTGAGTAAACGGTTGACATGTGTTAACAGTATACAACCATGGTGGCATCATCGGATCTGGGACACTGATATCAGATCGAGATCTCACAACCATTTTCATGTGAATCCAAATTGATTCTCCCACATTTAGATGAAATATAAGGCCTGTGTTAGGTTTCAAGGTGGGAATTCACGGTGTATCGATAAACCGATATATACTGGTATTCAAACCAATATCGATTGAATACCAGTGTAATTATAAAAATATCGGTTTATCATCATTATTTATTTACCCACAAATTAATTTTCAAGATGTCTTGAGCTTTTTAACTGTAGCTCTGAATGAATAATTCAATAATATTATCCCTTCACCCAAGAAATCGTCTGCATGTTCCCACATAATATACAAATTCAGCAGTTGAAAAAATAATTTTCAAAAATTTCAACAAAACTGATCAAGTGACCCTTCATTGGAACGAGCTCAATGTGCTCGTTCCAATGAAGGGTCACTTGACACAGTTTTGTAGAAATTTTTGGAAAAATCTGATAAACTAATTTTTAAAATAATAAATTGTGATATTGTCTGAGTTGGGTAAAGGTTTTTTTGTACCCAATCATGAAGGCATGCTAATTCGTTCAGACTGTGATGCCTCAAGTCTCGATTTTGATATTTATATACATATATATGAACAGTTTTCGATATACTGGTATACCGCAGTATGTTTTTGAATACCGATACTGGTATTCAGTTTTGAATATCGTGCAGCCCTATTGCACTGTAGGCTATTTGTGATTTTCGTTCTGACAGTAATACTGCCAGAATATGGAATAGAAGACATTGTTTCTACCCATAACTGCTCCTTATTTGTATGTGGACTTGATTGGCTCAGTCAGGTTCACATGTTTCACAGCAATCAAAAATGCTTCGTATGATAGTTAACTTGTCAAAGGGCCGACTAATATCATTTTAATAAGCCAACCTTGACACGATCATTATAATAAAGTCAAGTTGTTCAGCTCATTTAGAGGTTTCTGTTAATTAAATTCCACATGTTACAGTGACCATTGCGCTCTCATTACAACCTAGATGGTTGCATCCTGCCCATCATTACAATAATTGGAATAGTTCAAGTAGAACTGAGTGATGAATGTCCATCTCTGGCAGAAGAGTAACACTGCTTGGGTCAAAAAGCTGGTTTTCCCTTTTTTGTTTGTGTTTCATGTACTGTATTGCAAAATACCAAAAATACAATGTAACATGGGATGTGATACTTTCTTTGCTTCCTGGGAGCACAGTGCTGTTGTGTAATAAGGTGTACTGTGCGCTGATGGTGCCTGCTTATGCAGAATTAGTATGTTAGGGAGTCTGACAATTGCTCGCCGCTGCTCAGTAGTTCTCTCTGGGTACTCTGGCTTCCTCCACCTGTAAAACCATCCGGTATGAGGTTACCCTGGCTGTTGTTGAAAGTGTTGTTACACCCCCAATTAAAAAACAAAACGGTGCTTGCGGTGAGAGGCCAAAGGTATGATTTCTTTTCGGTATGTGAAGGATGGTTTCTTACCAGCTCTGTGAGCAAGTGTAACACAAGTAATGCTTCAGCCAGTGGACCTCTGTATCTCAGCCATTGCTATTCCAATTTGAATGATATTTGATGTTGTGATAGAGCATCATGGGGGAACAATACCTATGTAGCACGAGTTTTTTCCACAGAGTTATGGCCTTTTTTCACTCTTTCAACTTAGAAAATTTTTGGCAGGCATTGGCACACACTTTGCATTGCCCCTCTTTGTGGTTTTATGTGTCCAAATTAAGGAAAAGGGTGTTCCCAAAATAAATGAATTTAAATGCCTGATTTTGGACTTATATATATGGAAGTTACAGTGGAGCCCACTTAATTGGATATCTCTTAACCGAATAACCCTGTTAATTGAAAATAATTTCCCAACACTAAACCATTTACTATACCTCCTGAACAATTTTGACCTGTTAATTGAATATAAGTTATAGAGTAAACTCCTGTTAATTAAATAAAAAATCTTGTAACCTGTCGGAAAATTACCCTGACTCTCCCCAGTTTTCCTTTATTTATAGACCTATTTGGCCTCCATACATCCATTACAGGCATTTAATCTATAATATCAAGATATAATAGAATAAATGCGAAATTTATCTCTAGAATACAGGAAAGTCACACAATCCCTGTTAATTGAATACTCATGTTAATTGAATAATTTTTATTAGCAAAGTTGATATTCAATTAACAGGATTCCACTGTATTAACATAAATTAATCTGAGGACCCAAGGGTTAAAGCTTTGAGAACTACTGTAAATTTGAAGTTGATAGAAGCATCTTGGTTATTGAGAAGATAATAGCAGTATAATTCTTTGCCTACTGTTTAATCTCCTTTGTGCACCTCTTATCACAAAGTTACATCTGTACTGTCTTTGTTACACCATCCTCCCCAATGAACACTGAGTGTTTCATTTGGTCATTGAGAGAACATCAGTCTTAAATGTCAAACAATGAAAATAGAAGCCAGCAGCGGACTGCAGTGGTGTCCAACAATTGAACAAAAACAGTGAATCTATTTTAAAGCTGGTAACAGCATGCTGCCTGCACATGACTGTGTTTGTTCTCACACTTTTATGATATTCTAAAACCTGAATCGATTTTGGTTTGGAATTTCAGGCAAACAAATTAAATTTAGCAAACGTATATCCAGTCAGAAATCTGCTTGCCCACAGAGCTGAAACTTGTATGAACTCCATATATTTGAGTCTTTTAATAGAAAAGGGAGAATATTAACATTTTAAGAGCCAAGGGTATTTTGTAGATTGGGAAAATGATTGATCAAGTGCCTAAATACCATTTCAATTTCTGTCTGATTTTTCTTGAATATAAAGGGTGTTGGATGTTTTGGAAAATTTGATTAACACTTCTAAAGTTATCTTAATTAGCAATTTGTATCTTACAGGAAGCATGTCCTGACAAACATACTAGTACACAGAGAAGTAGATCGCTACCCTAGCCTTTTACATCTCATTTTGTGATGTGTTTCTACTCATCAGTCCAGACATATATCCATGAGTCTATAATAAGTGGCAGGCCTTAAAGGCCTTTATATTCACCTAATTTGGCCAGATCAGGTTCAAGTGAAAAATGTGCCCAAAATATAAGAAACTATATTATTAGTCAATATACATAGAAATAGAATATAAAACAGGGCTTTCTTAGAACTATTTTGCATCATGGAAAAGTATTTCTTAACAAATATCTTTGTTTTAGAATATTACAACAAGCTGTTGGTACCCATTTCCTAATTTGGGCTCAGCCTTTATCATCTTCAATTTGGGATAACAAAAAGGCATTTGTATTATGTGTAGCCCCTGTATTGGAGACCATTTTGGAGCTCTATGTTGTGTGAAAGTTGCTTAACCCCTCCTCCCCCACCCCCATCACAGCATTCTCTACATATGGCTTGCTTCTTTACAATGATTTTTTAAATGCAGGCATCAGTTTCACATGATAGGGATTGATATTTTATTTGTAGAGATTTCCATGCAGAAACTGGGGCTGTGCTTGTTTACTGTGGTAAACAAGTTCTGTTTTACTGGTGAAATAGGACCTGGTAATTATTGCTGAGGTGGAAGTTCTCTAAAATGGGCAGTATAAGCAGAGTAGAGTTGAACCCTGTTAATTGAATAGCCACTTTGGCAGAGAAAAATATTCAGTTAACAGAAATAAATATTTAACAGAATGTGGGTCATTTTACTAACTACCAGTTATAAACTGGTGATTTATTCTATTCTCATTGAGTTCTGTTAAACAACATATAATTGATTAAATGCCTGCATTGGATGAATTTAGCCAAAATTGTCTATAAATTCACGGAATTCAGTGAATGGCTGTGTAATTCATCAACAGAATACAAGATGTTTTATTCAGTTAACAGGAATTTATTCTACAGTACGTGGAGAGTGGATTGTAACCAAATCACCCGCAGAGTGGAATAATCACCCAAAATATCAGTTTCAAATTTTGTACATTTGAACAAAAAAACACAAGCAATGTTTCAGTCAATGGACCTCCGGGTTAAACCCAGAGGTCCATTGGCTGAAACTTTGCTTGTAATTGTTATGCTTTGCAACAAATTTGCGATTATTGCTGGGGTGGAATCTCCACTCTGTGGGTGATTTAGTGATAATACACTCTCCACGTACTGTATAACCTTTATGCAGTCAACAGGTAAAATTTGCACTGAAGGTATTGTGAATGGTTTGCTGTTTGTAAGTTATATACAATTAACGGATTATTCAGTTAAAAGGGGAGCACGTTGGCTCTGTGGTTATGGCACTGAACTTCAAACCGAGAGGTCCACGGTTTGATCTCCACCAGGGGTAACTGCATTGTGCGCTTGGGCAAGGCACTTAATCTCGATTGCCCACGTGGTGCTGTTTACTAAGGAGTAATGCACGTCGATTGTGCACCTGTCTTCAACCATTGCTAACACTGCTTATGTGGAGTTGGTATGTTGGGGAATCTGGCAGTTGCTCACCATTGCTCGGTGGTTCTCTCCAGGTTCTCTGGCTTCCTCCACCCATAAAGCTGTCTGACACAAGGTAACCTTGGCTGGCAAAAGTGTCTTTAAATTCCTATAAATAAATTCAGTTAAAAGATATTCAGTTAAGTGGGTTCCACTGTATAGTCTATTGACTAAACTTGACCTTATACTACTGATGTGATCATAATATAGCCATAGCTGCAGAAAGTGACCTTAAACAAAAATAAATAAGGCCTAAAAATGTTAAAAATCTGTTTCTCGGGCCCTCATGCATGGTCATTTTGGCTGTCGTACATTTATGCTCTCTTTTTATAACCGATACAAACTTACTAAAAATTAATTAGTTCATGCTTGATATTTTACCAAAATTGATAAAATTGATAAATTTGTTCCTTGACTACAACAAGGCTTTGCAGTGCTTTAGCATTGTGAAGCTTTCTTGCACTCAAGGGATGAAATACACCACCACCCATGCTATTCTGTAGATTATGAGATCTAAAACAGGAAATATTTATTTATTTATTGGTGTTTAACGATGCTTTCGTCAGCCAGGGTCACCTCATGTTGGACAGTTTTACTGGTGAAGGAAGCCGGAGTACCTGGAGAGAACCACGAATCTACGGCAAGGAACTTTCAGACTCCCCCCCAACATACAAACTCCATCCACACATGCATGGTTAGCGTTGGTTGAAGACAAGTGCACCATTGACATGCAGTACGCCTTAGTACACAATGCCACCGTGGCCCTACGTGGGAAAAAACAGGAAATAAACCTAGTATATGAACTTCTGATGGCAAAGAAATAATTACAAAAATGAAAAAAAAACAAAACAAACAAACTAGGAGCATGGTGACTCTGCAGGTAGAGATGCAGACTGCAAGCCGAAAGGTCCTGGGTTTGTATCCCACCTGCGGCAACCACGTTGTGTCCTTGGGCAAGACACTTAATCCCAGTTGCCCACGTGGGGGCACGTTGTGTACTAAAGCATACTGCATGTCGATGGTGCATTTGTCTTCAATGAATGCTAACCCTGCTTGTGTAGAGTTAGTATGTTGGGGAGTCTGACAGTTACTCACCATTGCTCAGTGGTTCTCTGGGTACTCCGGCTTCCTCCACCCGTAAAACTGTCTGACACGAGGTGACCCCGGCTGCCGAAAGTGTCGTTAAAATCCCAATAAATAAATAAATATATAAAAAAAAACTGCCTGTCCACATGCAATTTTACAAAAAATGGCCCGAGAAACAGAAGATCTACTTTGTGGGGCTGAATTGTATGTCGGACTTGGTTAAGTTTCTATTCTTCATCTTTCTTTGAATATTGTTGTAAGTATATGTCTAAATACATTGTTTGATACAATAAATAAGATTGCAGATTATTGACCACTGCTACTGGAAAGCTGGTCATTGTTTGTACTGTGTATAGTTACCAACCAATCAATACCACTTGCTTCTATTCTTGGTTCTGTTCTTCAGTGATGGTGTGTGTTGTGTTGGTATTCTGTGGTTGATGTCATTCATGTATACAGTTAAAGCTAGAAGTCCTGTCACGAACTGTGCGCTTATCTTGGCTTAATTGCACATATGAATTGCGTGCAATTGCCATATCGAATGGCATCCAAAGCATGGCAGGTTCTCCTGGCTACTCATAGCAAACACAGGCAATGTTTCTGCCAATGGACCTCCTGGTTACCCGGAGGTCCATTGGCTGAAAAATTGCTTGTGCACTGGCCATATGTATAGAATTTGATAGCCTTACTATGGTCATAAACTTCATAAAGCATAGATTAACGCACAGATTGACGAGCTATTTGTGCGCATTTCATGACAGGACTTCTAGTTTTAAATGTATGCAGACATGGGATTAATCTTTAGAAAATTAACACAAAGCATGCTTATGACAGATTTTCCTGCCAAGTGCATCAACCTTTTGCACTAGCATATTTCGTCCAAAGCTGCCAGTCTAATTCTGTTTGGTATTTGGTGCTGTTATGGGCTGTTTGTTTAACCACTTTTCATGCAGTTTGCACACAGATGACTGTTGATACAATGTGATGTCTCTTTTCTGACGAAGATATACAGATATTCTTTCATGCTATACATATATTCTTCCATGCTCCATATAGATATTCTAATCAATAAGTATTTAATTCACATTGAAAGCATCAAGATATTAACACACATGGCCTAGTTTAGTCTGAAAATTTTGAATTTATTTATTTGGTTATACAACACTTTCCACACCTGGTGTCACCTCGTGTCAAACAGTTTTCTGTGTTAGAGCATGGAGGTTTTTTTGTTTTTGCCACAAACCAAAAACACGAAACAACAGGTGCCAAAAACCCAGCCACATGGTTTTTTGCACACTTTGACGTTAAACTTTGAAATTTACGACCCCCCTGTAATCTAATTTTGAAAATGGCAGCGAATGCCAGCAGAATGGGCAAATACAAAAGCGATCATTTCCGTATATATCCGTGTATAAGTCGCTCCCATGTATAGGTCACACCCAATATTTTCAACCAGAATACCTCCCCTGTGACTATTACCTTTGTTTAAGTTGCACCCTGACTGTGAGAACAGCCGGTACACAAGAACGACTATGGCCAGTGAGTGTGGGCTTTTTACTGCACAAAATTAGGTGAGTGTCAGAACACGTGAATGTTTTTGTTTTTTTCTTTCTTTTTTTCTCTTTTCAGTCATATTTATCTACTATTAAATGCATGAAATAAAGTAATAATAAAAATTATATAGTGTTATTTACTTTGATATTTTGCACATAATGACATGAGGGAGAGGTCATACTCAGTACTGCAAAAGGAGGCGAGAGGTCCAGTGAGGGATCGAGGAACAGGACAGTGAACAGAGTCACTGTATTATGGTGATGTTAAACATGATAGAAAAGTTACAAGTCCATATTATTTATGTTTTCGAAATTAAAACTAAACACAAAATAACAAAACAGGTATATAATGTGTAGCAGTGGCAGCACCAGGATTTTGCTTAAGGGAGGGTGGGTATGGGAGGGTGTGTTTTCATATTTGGATGCCATGGGAGCGATATCTGAGCATTTCTACAATGCCTGACGCAGCCTTCAAAGGTAACCAGATTGTGTCAGGTTGTAGTTTGAAGTTTTTTTGTTTTTTTGTTGGGGGGGGGGGGGGGGGAGGACCCTATGGCACCCTATGGCACTGCCACTGATGTATAGCATTTACCAAATAGAACATATACAGCAGGGACAGAAACAAAAGACATAAATCTACCCCCAAATTCATTTTAACTCTTCATCAACTGAATGCTAGTGAAATGTGCTGTGTCCAGTACTGCCAGTATGACATAGGACATAGCACACTGTAAATAGCTCTCAGGTGACATTTCTATGGTCTTTTCTAGTAAGACACTAGTGATTTAGATTAATTGAAGGGCCTGGAAATAATACCGAAAAAACGAACTGAAACCGAGGTTTTAAAAAAAATAAAACCAAAATCGAAACAGAACCTCCATGCACTATTCTGCGTCAGGGAAGTACCTGGAGAAAACCACTGAGTAGTGGTGATCAGCTGTTAGTCTCCCCAATGTATTAATTCCGCACAAGCAGGTTAGCATGGGTTGAAGGCAAGTACCCCACTGACGCGCAGTACAGTGTAGTAAATGGTGCCACCATGCCCCCACATGGTAAGTTGGGATTAACCCTTTACCCAACGAATCAGCAACATCCGCCCAAGTAATATGCAAATTCAGCAGCTGAAAAAATATTATTTTTCAAAAAATTTCAACAAAACCATATCATGTGACCCCCTCTTTGGAACGAGCCCATCGAGCTCGTTCCAATGAGGGGGTCACATGATAGGGTTTTGTTGAAATTGTTTTTAAATTTTAAGAAATGATATTTAAAATAATAAATTTTGATATTGTCTGCATTGGGTAAAGGGTTAAGTGCCTTTCCCAAGGACACAATGCAGTTACCACTGGCCAGGATCAAACCGTGGAACTTTTCAGTGCTCCAGCCACTGAGCCACCAAGGCTCTGAAAACTTGAAATAGCAATTTACGACTCATTTGTGAAAATTGATTCTAAAGCTTTTGATGAAAATTAACTTTGGATTGATATTCATTGAATTGCAAAATTCAGAAATTGAACTGAGAAATGCAATGAGAATCCAGTCGAATCGAACCCTGTTAACCCTTTTCCTAATATGAAAAGAAGACAACACTTGCAAACAAAATTCTTTAATAACTAAAAATTTTTTCATTTTTTGTGCCCAAAACATAGTTTATGACCTCTCATTGGAATGTGCTCAATGAGCTCATTCCAATGAGGGGGTCATAAGCCATGTTTTTGAGACAAAAAATGAAAAAAATAATGAAAATTGAATGGTAATGTAACCCATTTTAAAGGATTTCCACCCAATGCATTGGTGAGCTCATTCCAATGAGGGGTCATAAGCTATGTATGTTTTTGAGACAAAAAATGAAAAAAAATAATGAAAATTAAATGGTCATGTTTTTTGTGAACAGCGCTGGCTGGTTTTGGACATTATGTTGGGTAAAGGGTTCATACTTTGTTTTTGAGACAAAAAAAATGAAAAAAATAATGAAAATTGAATTGTAATGTTTGTGAACAGCGCTGTCCGGTTTTGGCCATTATGTTGGGTAAAGGGTTAACACAATCAGTGCAAATATGCAGTGTTATAAAACTTCTGCTGAGTCTTCATTCATGATGATAACGTCATCAAAGATGTCAAATCACATATCAATTGAAAAACATTTTTTGCATTGATTCAAAGAAAATGAATGTTTATGGTATTTGGTATTTTTACTGTGGTAAACATGTTCAGCGTTGCTGGTAAAATGGGACCTGGAATCAATGCCTCAGGTGGAAGTCCTCTAAAGTGGTTACCATAGGTATAAATGAATCACCAATGCATTGGGTGGAAATCCTTTAAAATGTGTAACATGTTTATAAATGATTGATAAAACTTGACTTTATCTCCATGTTGCAGTCATGATTAGCCATTGTGCACAAATATATGACCTTAAGCACCAATAAATAAATAAATAAATAAATAAATAAATAAATAAATAAATAAATAAATAAATAAATAAATAAATAAATAAATAAATTACCTTAAGCACCAATAAATAAATAAATAAATAAATGACCTTAAGCACCAATAAATAAATAAATATATGACTTTTTAAGCACCAATAAATAAATAAATAAATATATGACCTTAATAAATAAATAAATAATTCTTTGAGATAAACAATAGAGAAACAAAAATACATACATCCAGTTTGTACAGACATGCAGACAAATGTAGCAGTATCTTCCCGCCTTCTCAGCTTCCAGCATAAAGCTGTGTATTTACAAAGAAATTGAGTCAAAACACTGCCAGTGTAAAATACTAAGACGTTTGTCCAGGGCTTATTATAAATTTCTTCTAAATTTTGGAGAAGTCATTTGGAAAAATGTGAAAATGGTTGCAAGAATCCATACCTGCTACGAATGTCCCAAGATCCCATGAAGCCGCCATTGTTGAACCCCTGCTGTATACTGATAGCACATGTTAACCCTTTGCCCAACAAATCTTTTTAATTTTTCAAACATAAACTTAATTGATAATTTAAAAAAAAACAAAACAATGTTTACCAATAAAACCTTACAAATATGGATGTCAGCGAGCCGGTTCCAATGACAGCTATATTTGTACAATTTTATTGATAAAGTGTCAGGACATTTCTGGTCATGTTAGCCTTGTATTGGTTAATTTACTGTCAATATGTTAGGTAGAGGGTTAAAATGACTTTATTCTTTTCACGCGAATCTTTGCAGAGGTACTACAAGAGTCTACATGGATTCCCGCCTGTCTTGTTGCTAAAATTTTTTGTATGAATCGGTTCTTGGATTCTCATTGAAATATAAGCCCTGTTTGTCATGTACAATCAAAACATGTCTGTTATGCAGGAACCCTTCTTTCGCCATCTGATGTATCATTACTAAGATTGCATAACACAACTGTAAATTATGTTGGGAACATTTTCAAAGCAAATTATCAACAATTTTTGAGTGTCTGGTGCAGTCAGTGTAACAAAAATGACCAGGAATTTTTGAGTTTATTTTGGATTGGCATTAAAGCATTATAAGAAGAAATACAAAATAGAGGAGGAATTTTCATTAGGTGTTAGAACCTGCAGTTTTCTGTGTATGCATATTTCTATAATCAGTGTAAGTGTTGTGATTTTTGTATGAAATCAGAGAAAGGTTAAACAGTACAGAACAGTCGAGGCATTTTTTGTTTCCCTTCTATGTATAACTAAGTGGAAAATTAGCCAATTTACAATGAAGCAGGAAATAAATTGTTACCCTATACCATAATGCAGTGAGAACTTGATATGCATGACAATTGTGCAAAACAAAGTTGGTAAATTCTGGGACAGTTGACTCATACCTTCTATTTTCAGTTTGTAGTTTTTGATGATTACATATAGGTTTTACCACCATGTGAGTTTCTGAGATAGTGTATTGAAGTCAGACCTTGTCACTGGGCATATATCAACAAGGAGCTGATATATGACCAAGAGGCCAGGTTGAGACTTCAGCACTCCAACACTTGGTTGCCTCATAGCGTACTGGAGGGGAATAAAAAAATTCTGAGTCTGCACATTTTCCAAAATTAGAAAAATCTTCTCGCGAACCACCGGTCAGAATCTGTTGATATTTAGTATACATCATTTGGGATGTGGGGAGGCAATGTGAGAAATATTCTTCAAAAATCATTTTCTCCAGAACCTTTTGATAGTGCATTCAGATCAAGTTTGTTCAAGTCCCTGAATTAATATTTGGGCTCCCAAATATTAACTTGATGTAATATGACAAATAATCTTTGTACAAAACCAGAATAATGATGTTGACTTTATGCAGCGATACATTTTTCTGGTTCACTCAAGTATAGTTGGGGGTTAATGGGTTATATCATGTTTATTCCAAATCAACTGGGCATCAGTAGAGCTTTATTTGCTGCACAATGTTCAATCATGTTTTAGAAATTATAGTTCCACCTGCACGCTGCTGTCATGGCCAATGAAATTTTACAGGGAATTCTGGTCACATGATCATCTTGTTTTGTGATTCATTCATTGACAAAACATTGAGGAGTCCAGTGTTAAAAATCCCGCCCACATCAACCCACCATCCCTTTGAGTCCTGACTTGGATCAGTGTGGGTTTTTCTTCCCCATCTTATCCTATATCAGTTTTGTGATGTTTTATTTATGCTGTCCACTTTGCTATTGTCAGACTAGTTTTCCCTTCAAAACTCCCCACTACTGTAATTAACGTTACTGTTAGTGAATTATCTGATTGGCTACAATGTACGTTATCCAAAATGATTGAAGTAATAAAATCTATATTACAGTGTAGTCCTTAAATACATTTATGTGTTATTTTCTGTTCCTAAAATTTATTCCCTTAATCATATGTAGCTCCTATTGCAGCATAAAAAACATTTTCTTCAGATCCACCAGTCAGAATTTTTTTTTATATATGGTAAAAAGCATCCTTTGTGAGGGGGGGAGGGGGGGGGAAACCAGATTCAAGTTTGTTAAAGTTCCAAGGTTGATATTTGGGCTCCTAGTTTTGAATTACTGGAAATCTGGGCATTGTTAGCATCAGAAAAACCCAGCAGACGAGTCAGTGCTTGTTTACTGTGGTAAACAAGCTCTATTTTACTGGTAAAATGGGACCTGGTCACCAATGTCTGGGGTGGAAGTTCGGGAGCGCGGTGGCTCAGTTGGTAGAGGTGCAGGCTGCAAGCCGAGAGGTCCTCGGTTCGAATCCCACCTGCGGCAACCGCGTTGTGTCCTTGGGCAAGACACTTCATCTCCATTGCCCGTGTGGGGGCACGATGACGCCGTGTACTAAGGCGTACTGCACGTCGATGGTACGCATGTCTTCAACCAATCTAACCCTGCCTGTGCTGCAGTGCGGAGTTACGATGTTGGGGAGCTGGCAGCTGCTCGTCGTTGCTCGGTGGTTCTCTCCGGGTACTCCGGCTTCCTCCACCCGTAAAACTGTCACAGTCATGATTAGCCATTGTGCATAAATATGTGACCTTAAACATCAATAAATAAATAAATAACTGGGGTGGAAGTCCTCTAAATGGGCAACAGGGGTGTACACGATTGAGTGGACTTGGACTTTATGTCCATGTTGCAGTCTTGATTAGCTATTGTGCAGAAATATGTGAAAACTCCAATAAATAAATTTTACAAAAAATCAGCTGACATGGGCAAAAGAGTTATGACAAATTACATGACTTAATTCCTCTGTAGTGTTAACTGGGCATTGATGCTAATTAAATCCTTCTTTAAACAATTTTGTCAGGTGGGCACCTCAGGCCCTCTGGGGCCTCTTATTATTATCCCCTTGGTTTAGGTGGTGTTATGTTCAATTTTGGTATTTAGTAATTAACTCTATACCTAACATGAAAGGCAGATGACACTTAAGTAATTTTTCATTTTTTTTTGCATAAAAAACATAGCTTATCAATGAGCTCATCCCATTGAGGGGTCATAAGCTATGTTTTGATACAAAAAATGAAAATATACTGAATGTGGATTTTAGTGAATAGGGCTGGCTGCTTTTGGGCATTACATTGGTAAAAGGGTTAAACCTTTACCTAAAGAAGCGACTGTATTCTACCCGCGCAATATGCAGAATTGGTAGATAGAAAAAATATTATTTTTTAAAAAAGTTCCATAAAACCATATCATGTGACCTCTCATTGGAACGAGCTCATTCCAATGAGGGGTCATGATATGGTTTGGGTGAAATTTTTAAAAAAAAATTGAAAAAATATTTAAAATAATAATTTTGATATTGTCTGCATTGGGTAAACGTTTAAGTGGTGCTTACAGGTACTGGCCAGTCTAGTTATAATTGTTCATAATCACTTTCTCAAAATGGCTATCAATTTGAGACCTGAATTATTTGTGTTCATTTGAATTATGGACAAGATAAGCCTCATTAAATCTTAAAAAAACATTACTATGGGATCTTCCATAATGTGTTTGCAGAAACATTGAAATGTTAACATTGCTTCTATATATTTGTTCACCCAGCGAGCATCAAACACTACACTAATCATCCCTGTGGTGATACAGAGAGATCCGACATGATGTTAAGTCTCAACCAAGTTCTACACTGTTGATCTTAGGATCATACACAATATCTAAACATATACGTAAATAAAACCAATTCACTGTGTGCATGCCTTCGCTGTAGTATACGTAAATAAAACCAATTCACTGTGTGCATGCCTTCGCTGTAGTTCTTAGCCCAAGTTAGTAAAGATAATAATTCTTAAGGCTCCCGATGAATCTTGAAAAATTTATATGGATAATTTATAAGTTTTCCAAATTATTAAAATTTTATATGGATAATTTTATTAGTTTCCCAAATTATTAAAATTTTATAAATTCCTTTTACAGTTGTCTTATTGATACAAATTTTTATATTTAATTTCAAATATTTTGTTGTCATTGATTCAATAAAAATAACAAAATTTTTATTTAAAAGTGCCTTCAGCTGGTACAGTACAGCCGCCATGGACTGGTTGTAATCCATGCATGGGCATGCATTTACCAGGTAATAAAAATCATGAGCAGCAAAATTATAATTAATGAAGCACCGGGTACAACCTGGTGCTTCATTAATTCAATTTTTGATTATTATTCCTATAATTAGTGTTTGTAATCTAATATTTTTCCATTTGTGGAAATATTACCTACCAGTGGAAAGTGACCAGTCCTCCGCAGCTGTACTGTTACTAATGAAGGGCCCTAACCTAGGTTTTTGAGGTAAAAATTGGAAAAATAAAATAAATTTTGAAAGACCTCCATTGTGAACAGTGGTGGCCAGTGATAGTAGGGCTGCACGGTATATCGATAAACCGATATATACCGGTATTCAAACCAATATCGATTGAATACCGGTGTAATTACAAAAATATCGGTTTATCGTCATTATTTATTTACCCTCAATTAAATTTTCAAGATGTCTTCAGTTTTTTAACTGTAACTTCGAATGAATAATATTAATCCTTTATCCAAGGAATTGTCTGCTTGAGTCCTCGTAATATACAAATTCAGCAGTTGAAAAAATAATGTTCACAAGTTTCAACAAAACTATATCATGTGACCCCCTCATTGGAACGAGCTCGTTGAGCTCGTTCCAGTGAGGGGTCACATGATATAGTTTTGTTGAAATCTTTGGTTAAAATCTGATAAACTAATTTTGAAAATAATAAATTTTGATATCGTCTGCGTTGGGTAATGTTTTTTCGAACTGCATCATCAAGGCGTGCTAATTCGTTCCGACTGTGATGCCGCGAGTCTCGATTTTGATACTTGTGTTCATTTTTCTGAACAGTTTTCGATATACCGGTATATCGCGGTATTTTTTTGAATACCGATACCGGTATTCAGTTTTGAATATCGTGCAGCCCTAAGTGATAGGTATGTAAAGGCAGGGGTGTAACAAGGCAAAATGAAATGAGGGAAATATTTTTCTGCCGATGCCAATATCCTGCCCCCCCCCCCCCCCCTCCCCTCCTCACACACACAAACACACACACTTCATTTCACCTTGGGTAAAAGTCCTGGGATGCCCTTGGGAAAACAATTGACTTGTTGTACCAGTTGGTGCACTCTTGGTACTTTTTGAAGGCTTAATTAGGTACCCAGAAGGTGAATGAATAACTATAGTAAAGTGAACCTGACCCAAGAAATATCAGCGCTAGAGTACATGTACCTGAACCAGTTTTAAGGATTTCACACATGAATGTCTGTAAGGTTAACATTTTTCAGAAAAAGTGGAGGGGTGGGGGTGGTCTTAGGGTGAGGTTAAGCACCCCCCACCAATTCCCTTTGGCTATGTCACTGTGTAAAGTTACAATGTACATGTACCAATCCTCGTTTCCTCTAAGTGGTTTATTGAATCTAAAATCACACTGAATTAGGGCTGCAATGGTAATGTTTTCTCACGATACAATGCATATCATGATACGATCCCCATGATTTGATACGTATCATGATACACTAGTCAATCATCAAAATGTGTGGACTCCAGAAGCAAATCTGCAGTTATGGACTTCTTGAGTCCTCACATTTCTACTGGGCTGGTGAGTAGAGGGAAAAGTCTATATAATATCCACCCACACAATAGCCAAATAACAAATCTTACAGTTTTGGGTCAAGCAGCTTCATTTCAATTAAATTAGATTTCTCAAACTTCTTGAGAACAAAGCATCGTGACACACTCTTCTTTTTCCATGGAATTTGTGATTTGTTGCATCATAGTATATAAAGGTTCAAGAGCGAGGTTAATGGGTTGTGCTATTCAGTGCTAATAAATACCCTAGAGCAATGTAATTTCTGACTTCTACAAACCCGATTTCAAAGGAAAACTACATATAATGGATGCGAATAGTCAACAATGATGCCATTTTTGAAGTGTCATTAAAAAAATATTAAGAAATTATGGGTCCACGTGTATCATGACACAGTGCAAGCAAATTGCGATTCATATCGTCAGAGAATGAATTATTGTGATACATTCGTTTCACGATTAATCGTCGCAGCCCTATACGGAATTAACTGTTATAATTGTGATGGAAGTCGGAATTAAGTGTTAGAATTGTGATAGAAGTTTAGTTAACCCTTTACCCAACGTAACAGCCATAAACCGGCCAGCGCTATTCTCAAAAATCTCCAATTAATTTTCATTATTTTTTCATTTTTTGTCTCAAAAACATAGGTTATGACCCCTCGTTGGAACGAGCTCAATGAGCTCGTTCCAACGAGGGGTCATAACCTATGTTTTTGAGACAAAAAAATGAAAAAAATTAGTTATTCAAGAATTTTTTTGGCAAGTGTCGTCTGCTTTTCATGTTAGGTAAAGGGTTAAAGATCTAACCCTTTATCCAACGTAATGGCCAAAACCGGCCAGCGCTATTCACAAAAATAGCCAATTCATTTTCATTATTTTTTTCATTTTTTGTCTCAAAAACATAGGTTATGACCCCTCTTTGGAACGAGCTCATCGAGTTCGTTCCAAAGAGGGGTCATAACCTATGTTTTTGAGACAAAAAATGAAAAAAATTAGTTATTCAAGAATTTTGTTTGCAAGTGTCGACTGCTTTTCATATTAGGTAAAGGGTTAAGATCTATTTCCAAAGAATTCCCTCAGACTGAAGAAACAGTAGGAAGTAATAAAAAAGTACATGTAATATATAAACATACTTAACTTTCACTTGTGTTTGGTGATCTAATCTAGAATTATGACAAGTTTAGATAAGCTGAAGCACTATTTCCTGAGAATCCTCTTACACTAACAATTGAATCAAAAGTTAACTTCAGAGTTTCACTTTCCACTTTTGACCAGTATTGCTCTGAGGGTCTTCCAATCTTTGATCTGTGGCCAAGGATTGATGATGGTTTCAAGTGATTTTCATCCGGCATATTCACTGAAAACCATGTATGAAAATCCTTGTAAATTGTTGTCAACATTGAGAGATTGATTATATCAGACTCAAAGAGCCAACAAAAGGAATGGAATTGACAGTACATGGAGTGTGGGTTATCTCTAAAATGAAGTCCAAGTGGGATTCCACTCAAGCAGTAACTCTACAAATCTTGGAACAAGTGTTAGGGGATGCATGCATTGTTTCAGCTAATGCAGCACTGGGCTAATCCAGTGGTCCATTGTCTGAAGTTTGCTTGTACATTTGTCTTTTTATGCACCCACAGCGAATAGTCAGGGCATATTGTTATCTCTGGCCAGCTTACCAAATGTGCCTCTGGGGTATTGTAATCCGATTGAAGAATGGACCATGCACTGCGATCAGTGCATGTATTCTGTATTGGCCATGGAGGATAACAACACCTCCAAATTCCAAAACAGATAACAGGGTTCCTTGGATTCAAAGAACAGCCTTGAATTTGACTGGTGTTCAACCGATGATCGAAATCGGCCTCCCCAATCAGCCGATTGTGGGCAATAGGGTGACAACAGCAGCGGCTCCTGGAACATCGGTTCAACCAATTGTTGCCAAGCATTTTTTGTTTGTGGTGATTCATTAACCATATTTTATTATCTTCTGCAATTGTTAATGTAGAATGATGTCAGTGATACCATTCAATACAGTTGAAAAACCACCACAATGTGTACTCTTAATCTTTCTAGATGCCCCCTTTATAGGATATACAAATTAAACTTACAATTGAGCACACTTGCGGCAATCACCTGTTCCTACAGGAAAAGTGAATGTTGCACTCCATTGACTGAGGTCGCAGTAAAAATTACCAGTTGCGTGCACTTGGGTGGTAAACATTGCTCTGAAAGCCTGGCCGTTTGAGGGGAGCTATTGCTCCGGCTCTCCTTGGCTCTCCTAAAGGCAAATTGAGGAGAGCCATAATTGCTTTCCTTAAACTAATGGCTCTCCTCAATTTTCATATTAATAACCTTGTATAATTGACATTAGTGTAGAATAGCTCCCCTGAAACAGATTGAGGAGGGTCATGAGGCTCCCCTGGATTTTTCAAAAGGCCAGGCCTGGTAAAATAAGTTCACTTCAATGTACAGTTAAAACTAGAAGTCCTGTCACGAACTGTGTGCTTATCTAGGCTTAAATGCGCATATGAATTGAGCGCAATTGCCATATTGAATGGCATCCAAAGCACGACAGGTTCTCTTGGTTACTCATAGCAAACACAGGCAGTGTTTCTGCCAATGGACCTCCGGGTTACCCAGAGGTCCATTGGCTGAAACAATACTTGTGCACAGGCCATATGTACAGAATTTGACATCCTCACTATGGTCATAACGCGTAGATTAACGTGTAGATCGACATGCTATTTGTGTGCATTTCATGACAGGTCTTCTAGTTTTAACTGTAGTTTTCCAGTCTTGACTTGTCCAATAGTGCACAATATTACAATCGTAATGAGCATCAGAATCGGTCGATTGTGAGCTCAAAATAACCTATAATTGGTCGTTGGCCATTTTTGGTAATCGGTTGAACACTAAATTTGACAAATGGTCATTCAAGGCTTTGAAATCCTGGAAAATGCCAAAAGGCCATGAATATTCAAGAAATAAAAATGCCGTTGAAGCATGTGATAATAGCTATATAGTTTTATATGCCAGAGATGTGAAGGCATAGTTCTAACTAGGATCCTTCAGTCATTACCATCTTCTCCCACGTCCCTGTAAGGAAAGTGGAAGCAAGACTTAAAATTCATGCACGAATCCAAATCGATTCGCGCAAATGATTCGCGCAAGGAAAACAACGAGAATCAGCATTTGATTCACGCAAAGTGTTCATTTGATTCTTGTAGTAGATTCTAGTGGTTTTAAAAACCAGGAGAATGCTCTGACTTCCCCCCTCATAAAGTAACAAAACTTCACTTAGCAGTGGTGTCTAGTGAAGTCTTGGCTGCCTGTATAGGCAGCCAAGACTTCACTAGACACTACTTCCTCGCTTCTGTAATTTCCACCATCAAGACCACCAAAAGCCTATATGATGGATCGTGTTTTCTACATGCACATGTATGAGAAACTCGACAAAATGGAAGCTGGGTCCTCAATGGGTAAACTCTCTAAAAAAAATATGACATTTGCCTTGTACATTATTCACTCACAAGGGAATAACAGTACTCTCAAATTCAGAATATTTAAGAATTAAAAATTGATTCTCGCAATGGGAACATGCGAGAATCAAAACTGATTCTCGTGAATCGAGATGCATTTTAAGGCCTGTGGGAGGAAGTGATAATTCCCAGAAGGTCATAGTTTGGACTAGTGAAGGCAGGGCCTTGAAAATCCTTGAATTTGATTATTGTTGGGCCTTTAAAAATGCTAAAATATATCGAGAAACGGCCTTGAATAACCTTGAATTTTATCAGTCCATGTATGCAGGAACCCTGGATAGTGTTCAACCAATGATTGGAACCGGCCACCACAATCGCCCGATTGTGGGTAATCCAATGACAATTGCTCCTTGAACATCGGTTCAAATGATTGTTGCCAAACATTTTGTAATGATTCATTAACCGCATTATATTATCTTCTGCAATTGTTCAGTTGTTAATGTAAAATGATGTCAGTGATACCATTCAATAAAGTTAAGAAACAACCACAATGTGTATTCTTAATCTCTCTAGACGCCCCTTGCGGGATATACAAGTTAAAAGCTTACAATTGAGCATACTTGCAGCAATCGCCAGTTCATACCGGAAGAGTGAAGGTTGCACTCCATTGACTCCAGTCGCTGTAAAATTACCAGTCACACAGACTTGGGTGGTAAACGTGGCTCTAATTCCGGTAGCAACATTTACCGCCCAAGTGTGTGCGACTAGTAATTTTACTTCGACCCCAGTCAACAAAGTTTAACACTTAATGTAGTTCTTTCAAGCCTCGACTTGTCTAGTAGTGCATGGTATTACAATCGGAATCAGTATCAGAATCGGACGAAAATGAGCTCCAGTAACTGGCAATCGGTCAGCGACCATTTTGGGTAATTGGTTGAACACTAAACCTGCATAATACAGTCTTGTGATCACAGAAGTCAATAGAGAATTTTTTTATTTGGTCTCAATTTTGTACTATTTTATCTATGAAAGCTTGTCCCCAGTGGTGTGATTGTGAATTGTTCAAGATGGAGATTGCTGTTGTAAGTAATCACTGCTCTGTGGGTGTGCAGTGCTGAATCACATAGCTTAGCAATTTGTGGGTCAGTAAATTTGAATAAGCTCTGATTGATAGTGCATAAATGAGAAACATTTACACTTATCTGTAATTAATTTATATAGTGACAGGTCAAATTATATATGTCAAATTCGTAATGATATAAGTACTTGTAATTGGGTGCACAAATAGTTATTCTATGTATTCACAAAAACTGGTAGGAAATAAACAACTTGTTAATGGAAACATGTTATTAAGTAATTAACATGTTCATTGCCATATTCATGTGGACATACAAACAAACATATCCATGATAATGAATTGTTTTCTACTCAGAGAAGTGGCATCGAAAATGAGAGTGCTTAATGAGAATTGCAATCAATTAAGCTTGTCTAAAAATACCATAGAGCCAAGTATTGCTCTCATAAATTGGCCCTAAGGCTGACAAGTTTTCAGCCCTCCCAATATCTTATCTTTGAGTCATTTTATTAACCTCCCCCCTAGGCTGATCGAAACCAAACTTGATTTATAGGTTGCGCAGGATGAGAGGAAGAACTGTATTTATTTTGACATCATTATGCCAGAGGTCAATGTCACAGTAATCTTGGACTTGAAAATTTTCTGGGAGTTGGTTTCTGCTCTGTAATTAAAATTCCCCTGGGTCGATCCAAGGCAAACTTGACATGTGGGTTTGGGATAATGGGAGGAAGAACCCTATTTATTTTGGGATTCATATGCCAATGGTCAAGATTGCAGCAGCCTTTATTTCACAAATTTTTCTGCTTTTTTCTAATTAGTATTTCACTTAATTTTCCTGATTTCTGATATTTATTTATTTATTGTTGTTGAAGGTCACATACTTATGCACAATGGCTAATCGTGACCGTGACAGTTTTACGGGTGGAGGAAGCCGGAGTACCCGGAGAGAACCACCGAGCAACGACGAGCAGCTGTCAGCTCCCCAACATCGTAATTCTGAACTCTACACCGCAGCACAGGCAGGGTTAGATTGGTTGAAGACATGCGCACCATCGCCGTGCAGTATGCCTCAGTACACAGCGTCATCATGCCCCCATGTTGGCAATCGGGGTGAAGTGTCTTGCCCAAGGACACAACGCGGTTGCCGCAGGTGGGATTCGGACCGAGGACCTCTCGGCTTGCAGCCTGCACCTCTACCACTGAGCCATCCTGATTTCTGATCACTGACTTTCTTACACATAGACCAGATTCCATAGATGGGTGTTTCAAGGTCATTTCTCAATGTCTGTATTGTATCAGTAACACAACAATCATGGTATAATGTTTTTTATTCAGTTTACTGACTAAAAATTAGAGATTTGCCATATACTGCAAAACCAAGCCAATACCAATATGGGGAAACCGAAAACCAAATCGAACCAATCATTGAATTCCAAAACCATCTGTACTGTAAAATATTATAAGGCCTTGTTGAGCATTATAGCAGTTGAAGTGTTCATTTTCATGAAAGAAGTGACTATTTTTCTTTTCAGTTTTGTTAAACCTTCGGAAAGGGCATGAGCAATTGCCCTGAATTCCCACTAAGACAGAAACCTGTAGATGTCCAATTGATTAGCGGTGATTTCAAGTCAAGTCTTGGCCGCCTATTAAGGCATCCAAGACTTGACTAGAAATCACTGCCAAGGTGATTTGTCAGTTGTTAGCAGGACATCCTGATGATGGCATGTCAAAGTCACATTCTCCGATATCACAAAATCCTGAAATAAGCCTTTAAAAGGTTAAGCAGGACATCCTGATGATGGCATCTCAAAGTCACATTCTCCGATATCACAGAATCCTGAAATAAGCCTTTAAAAGGTTAGGGTGTATTTGGAACAAGTCACAAAGTTACTGCACATGTAGATATGGTTTGTATTGGCGAAAGAATGCCAATGTTGAGCTTATTGGCAGAGGCATTTTTGGCACTGTGATAGAATGATACAAGAACAACTTATTCTGTATTTTCCTGGTGTGAAATCCCTTTTGGTACTACAGTGGAACCCTGTTAATTGAATAGACACTTTGCCAGTGAAAATTATTCAATTAACAGGAGTATTCAGTTAACAGGGATTGTGTCATTTTCCTGTATTCTAGAGATAAATTTAGCATTTATTCTATTATATCTTGTTTGACAGAGCTCTATGAGCTCTGTCAAACAAGATAGAATAGATTAAATGTCTGTATTGGATGTACTGAGGCCAAATAGCTAGGTCTTTAAACAAAGGACAACTGGGGAGAGTCAGGGCAATTTCTTGACAGGTCACAAGACTTTTTATTCAATTAACAGGAATTTACTCTATAACCTATATTCAATTAACAGTTCAAATTTGTACTGTAGGTATGGTAAATGGTTTTGTGTTGGAAAATTCTGTTCAATTAACAGTGATATACAATTAAGAGATATCCAATTAAATGGGCTCCACTATATCAGCAAATCCCAGTCAGTTCAGATACCGAATATTGAACCGATACCATAGTATGCACCCCTGAGAATAGCAAAATCGATACCGAACTAAAAATTCCAGTGATGCCCACCTCTATCTTCTAAAGATACTGCTGACACATAATAAAATATATGGACTTGGCAGTAGAAAGTCATGATTAATGAAAAAGAATAAAACTTAAACCACTTTTCCCATTAATTTCTCCTCTTGGAATAATGAGAGTACAATGTGTGTACTGGCATCCAGCTATTTTACATTACCTGCAGAGTGATTAATTCCTGGATGTGAAGTACCTTGTAAAAACTGTTTTTGCTGCTTACTACATTGCCAAAAAGTCAATAAACAGCGTTCCAGAGAGATGTCAATAAACTTTGATGGATACTTTCAAAATGTTCTCCAATACTGACAGCTGATAATGAGGTAGATTCTTGAATGCCTTGGTTGTGGTTCATAAAAAAAAAAAAACACCAACTGCATCTAACAAAATATTATCTGTTTTCTTGCAGTTTACATGGTAACTGTTTTATAGTGGAACACTGTTAATTGAATAGTCACTTTTCTCTGTGAAAAATATTCAATTAAAGGAGTATTGGATTAAGAGGAAAATTGTAATTTTCTTTTTTGTAGTGATAAACTTGAGTATTTACTAGTAAATGTGTTGTGTTGTTGGGCAAAGCAATTAATCCCAATTCCCAATTGCCTACATGTACGTCGGTGTGCTGTACTAAGGTGTATTGCATGGCGATGGTGCACTTGTCTTCAACCAATGTTAACCTTACTTGTGTGTAGTTAGTAAGTTTTGGGAGTCTGACAGTTGCTCGCTGCTGCTCAGTGGTCCTCACTGGGTACTCCGGCTCAAGCCAGAAAATAAGCAGACTGTCATCTGCAAAATGAGGTCCCCAGAGGGTGAATTTAGTGATGCTACCCTGCACAGAAGGGTAGCATCACTAAATTTACCCTCTGTGAACCTCAATCTGAATCAGGATCTCAAAACTAAAATGAAAGAGGTACCCAGAGGATAAATTTGTCCACTGTATAGGACAGCATCATCAAAATCACCCTCCGGGGACCTCATTCTGCAAATGTCAGACTGCTTATTTTCAGCTTCCTCCACCTGTAAAACTGTCTGACACGAGGTTATCCTAATTTCACCTTGCACTTTTTTTAGACACTGCAAGTAGAAATTAACAAATTCAGCCTTGCTTGGCAGAGTTCAGTGAGCTAGAGCTGTCAAATTAGACTGGATTTGTTTAATTCTAACAGTACGTGGAGAGTGAATTGTAACAAAATCACTTACAGAGTGGAGTTATCACCCAAAGTATCACTTTCAAATTCTGTACTTAAGGACAAAAAACACAAGCAATGTTTCAGCCAATGAAACCGGAGGTCCATTGGCTTGCACCTTGCTTGTGCTTGTTATGCTTTGCAACAAATTTGCAATTATTGCTTGGTTGGGATCTCCACTTGGCGGGTGATTTAGTGATAATACACTCTACATGTACTGTATGTGCATTTTAGGAAAAAAACTTTGCAGCTTGCAGTTTTGAAATTTGGACCTCAGTGTTTTAAAGGGTGAATGTAGATGTTGTTGACTGCACAATAAGTGTTATCTATTATTACTCATTCCTTATCCTCTTTTAATATCCGGATGTTGGCAGATGAAATAGTGCTGTGACCATTCCATTCATTAATTAAGGATGAGGAATTGTACTAGCTGGTAATACTGTTTGATCTGCATGCAGACATTGTGAATTAATTTCCTTTCATCATTTCCTCTTTTCCAGGATCGATATTGTGAGCCTTTTTTTACTGTTGCTTGAGTCTATAATATGTAAATGACCATGTCACTGACTTATTCAGTGGCTGTCTCTCCATCTTGTCAGCTACATATATGGTTGTATTTATCGTGGTGAGTGTTTTATATTGTTGGCTGCCTGTACAGGCAGCCAACAATAATGTAGAACATTGTTGAGTCATTTGCAGCTGTGTGCATGTTTATGCAGTAGTATTAATCTGTGGACCAGGGTTAATGAAGAATCATATGGAACAGATCATATGGAACAATTCAAAACATTTTGAGTAATGTTGTATAAATATATAGAGCTGAAAATTTCCTATATGCATTATTTCAGTACAAAAATCTTGATGAAATAATTCTAATTAACTATTTATGGATTTTATACACTTCATGAGATTTAATATTGTGCTCCTTGTCCCATTGAGAGTAGAAAATAATTGATACAATGGAATCCTATTTACCAACTCTCAAGTCCCTCTACAGCCTCAAACTGCCACTTTTATATTGCTTTCCTCACCCCTCCCCAAGTGTACTCTTCCTTGAGAACTCTACTGTTAGGCAGCCAACAATGAGGAAGAAATCCTTTTAACCCTTGACTCAACAAATCGGCCACATCCGCCTGCAAAATATGCAAATTCAGCAGCTGAAAAAATATTATTTTTTCAAAAATTTCAACAAAACCATATAATTTGACCTCTCTTTGGAATGAGCTTGTTCCAATGAGTGGTCACATGATATGATTTTGTTGAAATTTTTGGAAAAATTTAAAAAAATGATATTTTAAATAATAAATTTTGATATCGTCTGTGTTAAGTCATCTGCAGCTATGAACATTTTTTTGCATAGTTATTATCCCAAAAAATAATTTGAGGATTTAACTCTTTATCCAAAGCAGGCGATATCAAAATTTATTATTTTAAATGTCATTTTTTTAAAATTTTCAACAAATTTCAACAAAATCATATCATGTGACCCCTCATTGGAACGACCTTGATGAGCTCGTTCCAATGAGTGGGTCACATGATATGGTTTTGTTGAAATTTTTTTTTAAATAAT
This sequence comes from Pictodentalium vernedei, assembly GCA_031216915.1. NCBI lineage: Eukaryota > Metazoa > Mollusca > Scaphopoda > Dentaliida > Dentaliidae > Pictodentalium > Pictodentalium vernedei. The sequence goes on along the minus strand of CM062288.1, from coordinate 163,060,687 downwards.
ATTTTTTCAACTACTGAATTTGCATATTATGCGGGTGGATGCGGCCGATTTGTTGGGAAAAGGGTTATGGGCTAAATAAACCCTTTGCTTAGAAAAAAAAAACATTCAGTTAACACGAATACTCGATTAACCCAAATCTGGTAATTTTCTTTCTACTGATAATGATGAATTGATCATTGATTCTATTATACATCAGGGTTTCCGCTAGGGTAAAAATGTTGGGGCTGGTAATTTTGAGAAAATGGGGCAACCAAGAATCGTCACTACTGCGGGCCAACCATGGTTGGGCCCGTGTTTGGAAAATTTTTAATTCTGGGGTCCCAAAACCTCCATTTTGTTGCATCTGAGGGATATTTTGAGGTTTTCACACCAATATTTATGTAGGTTTTCACATTCTGAGAGCTGGTAATTGCAGAAGAATATTTGGGCCAATGACAAATTCAGGTGAAAAATCATTCATATAGATTACATTCGTATAGACCGACAATACCGTACAGTTCAACAATGATTGCATGTACAGGGGTGTCAACAACCATATGTCGCAACAGTTTACTCAGAAGCGATCACATAGAAATCTAAAGGAAATCTAAAGGCATGCAGTTGTGACGTCAGTCACTGACTGACTCCAAGTTTGCTGAGTCTGCTGACTCTCTCATACTCTGTCACACTACCTGCACATGGTCTTTGTTAACTTAGAGAGTGTCATTGATTGATCTCTGATCAACATTCGTATATAATTTTACAATGCGTTTCCTGCTCTTGTTTGGTGTAAACTGTGATTATTACTGTCAAATGTGTTGCATTGGTAGCATGAGAGTTTTATTTCACATTTTCCCCCGATGTCAAACTTCTTGTAGCAATTTATATCAACTAGGGAATGCACGGTTAGGGGAATTTATGGTGAGGGGAATCCCAGATCACCCCTGCAGAAATCCCTTTTTACATGTACATGTATTGTGTTTGACGGAGTTCAGGGAGCTCTGACAAAGAAGATATTACAGTTTAAATGCTTGTTGCAAGTACTGAAGTCAAAGATGGGAAATTTTTTGACAGATCATGGTATTTTTATTCAATTAACCCTTTACCCAACCTGAACATTAGGTGACACAAAAATATTTTCTGAATGACTAAACATTTTCATTTTTGTCTCAAAAACATAGCTTATGACCCTCATTGGAATGAGCTTGGTGCATTTGTTCCACTGAGGGGTCATAAGCTATGTTTTGAGCTCATTCCAGTGAGGGTTATAAGCTATGTTTTTGAGAATAAAAAATGAAAAGACAATTAAATTTGAATGGCCGATTTCTGTGAATAGCTTTGGTTGTATATGGCCAGTACATTAGGAAAAGAAAGGATTTACTCTATAACCTCCATTGTATATGTAATTAATGGTTCAAATTGGTACTGGAGGTGTGTGGTATAATGATTTGCTTTGTAAGTTGCAAGTAACAGTTCACAGTTCAATTGACAGAGTAGAGAGTGCAGTGACTCAGTGTGCAAAATTTCAAAAATAAATCTAACCGACTGACCATTCACGTGGTTTGGAGATGGCTAACCGAATGCTCAAGAAAGGCTGGTCAATTGGTAGAGTTCTAGAAGCCCATATTTGGGCTTTATTCTGAACTGCAGGTACCTAAAGTTAAAGGCGCATATTCTATGGATGTTTTTCATACCTTCGAAGTAAAATTACTTCATCTCCATTGATTTGCATTGTTACAATTTATGAAAGAGTGCCTTTTAGACACTCTCCCATTAATTGTAACCAGACAAAAATGTGTGAATAAATCTTGAAGCTGAGATAAAAATTAGCAGTCTACCAGTTAAGTTAGTCAGACTTTACCATTTAAGATGCAACTTTCCGCAAACCGGTCATCCGTTCGTATAGATTTAAATTTGCATAACCACCGTGCAAATGAACCGAGCATTCATGGCAAATTTTGCACACTGGTGACTCATCAATGTGAGTACTGACTGGACTTGAGAATGAAAGGAATATGATTGGTTCCTGACCCAAGTCTTCTGTGATCTGTCTCATGGTAAGACACTTCTTTCTGACTGCCTTTGTTGGAAGATGGTGATGCTGTGTTCTAAGCATGAGGCATGACATCAATACACTGCTTTTAGCCACTGCTTACCCTGCTTGTGCAATGTTAGTAAGTTTGAGAGTCTGACACTTACTTGCCATTGATTGCTTGGTGCTTCTCCCCATGTACTCCAGCTTCCTCTGTCTGGCTTGTGTTCAGTAAATTAGCCGATTTCAGATAATTTGTTCTCAAATTGCTGAAATTTTGTTTTCTATAAATTAACATGAAATCTGTCTTTAAGATTTGTTTAAGATTAAGCTTTATAGAAACAAAATCCAGTCTTAACTATGTGTCCTCTTGTTTCATAAATTTTTGGGTTAAATTATGAGAGTTTATGCTTATTTCAGATAATCTGTATACCTTCCACTCTCATTTCTGACATGTAAGTTACCACTTGTCTGAGATTTTCTGAATTTTGTGATTGCATTTTGCACTTTTAAAATCAGCATTTCCATTGTAAAGTGTATCTGGATTAGAATCGCATCAATCAAAGATCTGTTTGATTAAGAACAGCACTTGATTCACACATTCATGTTTGAGAAACTCAGTAGGGTAAACTGGAAATCAATATCTTTTGTACAGTCATTCGCTTATCTTCATGATTAAATACATGTATTGATCTGTTACACGTGCCAAAGACTGGTGAGCAGGAAGACTTTCTTGCACAAGTGGGGCTTCAAGAGTGGAACTATAAAAGACTTTCTTTGCTTCTCCTTTTTATTATTATATGGAAAAGTTAATTTACAGTTATTGCAAAAAATTATGTGATTTTTTAAAACTAAATTTAATTCTCTCCACAGTGGGAGTATCATGTAAACTGAAAAATCAGACGTTAATGACAATCTAGCTTCACCCCCCCCCACCCCCCCCCCCCCCCCCCACCCCCCATCCATGGTAATGCTAAGAAATGGAACAGTGCTTGATTACTGAAGTAAGCCCCCACAAAGTAGATCTTCTATTTCTCAGGCCTTTTTTTTGTAAAATTGCATATAGGCAGGCGTTTTTTTTCATCCTTGAATGCAAGAAGGCTTTGCAATGCCAAAGCATTGCAAAGCCTTGTTGCACTCAAGAGACAAATGTATAAATTTTATTAACTTGTGCAAAATATCGGACCATAAACCATTTTTAGTGCACCTGACTGAAAGTCAGGATGAGCTATTGTGATCACTCACCATCTGTCGTTTGTGAACATGGTGTTTGCACCTTCACCTCCAAAACTACTGAACTGAGTTCAGTTAAATTTGAGGTGATTGCTTGTTCCGACATCACATTTTTGTTTTTGTTCAAATCAACCTGACCAGCCCCATATGGAGGGGTACGGGAAAATGCTCCAAATTTTTTTTACAGTCTTCTTCTCATGAACCAGTTAGTACAGTGTCTTGATATTTGGTATGGGGCTTCTCTTTGAGGTATAGAATCAAGTTTGTTCAAGTGAAGTTCGTAGAGCAAAATTTGATTTTGTAAGGGGAGGGGCAAGATTTTTGTCCCCTACCTAAAATTTCTATTTTCTGAATCGATGGTCCGATTTGAATCAAATTTGGTATGTGATATTATTGAGTCATAAGTTCTTGATGAATGCCACCCCCCAAAAAATTCCTGTGTCCCTGTGGGAACCCCAGGAGTTTAAAATAGAAATATTTTCAAACTTTCATATTTCCCAAAACACATGGAACAGAGAACTGTTGTTTGGTATGAAGCATCCTCAGGACTAGTAGAATGGAATGGTGAACAAAAATTGCTATCAGTTTTGTCAGGGTGTTCTGTGGGGGGGGGGGGGGGGGGGGGGGGGGGCATAGTAAAAAATGCTGAGTCAGTGTATTTGCTAAAATTAAAAAAAAAAAAATTTCTTCTCGAAAACTACTGATCAAAATCTTTTGATATTTGGTATGCATACAGCATCCATAGAGGGGTCAGATACAAGTTTTTTAAAAATTAAGACCCTTGGTTCATATTTTGGCTGAATACAGTAGCTCAAATTTTAACTACCGGAAAGGACAATATGGGGAATATAATCTTTAAAAATCTTCTTCAGAACCACCAGTCAGAATCTTTTAATGTTTTGTATGAGGGTTGGATTCAAGATTGTTCAAATCAAGTCCCTCAGTTAATATTTGGGCTTCCTTTCGGGGCCCAAATTTTAACTTCGTGCAATATGGGGGATAAACTTTAAAAATCTTCTTCCGATCCACCAGGCAGAATCTTCTGATATTTGGTATTTAGCATCCTTAGGGAGATCTAATTTTGTTCCAGCCAAGTCTCTGGGTTAATATTTGGGGACTAATCTTTAAAACTCTTTCCTCTCCAGAATCCCTCATCAGAATCTTTTAATATATGGTGTACAGAATCCTTACAGAGATTGGAATCAAATTTGTTCAGGTCCTAATAATTGGGCTCTCTATGGGAGTCCAAATTTTGCCTTCGTCCAACATGGGAAATTATCTTTAAAAATATTCTTCAGATCCACCAGGCAGAATCTTTTGATATTTGGTATATAGCATTCTCAGGGAGGTCAGATCTAAGTTTGTTCATTCTAAGTACCTGGGTTATTGTTTGAGCTCCCTATTGGAGCCTGAATTATTACTTAGTCCACAATCCTTACAGGGGTCAGTTTCATTTAAGTTTGTTCACACCAAGAAATTTAAAAAAAGAATTTCATCAAAGCCATATCATGTGATTCCTCATTGGAACAAGCTCGTTGAGCTCGTTCCAATGAGGGGGTCACATGATATGGTTTTGTTGAAATTTGTAAGAATAGGGTGAAAAAAATTAAAATAACAAAAATTTTGATATCTTGAGTTTTCTGAAAAGGGTTAAAATCTGTTTCCCAGGAAATAGTCCAAATAACGCAATGTGTGCATGAAAAGGTGAACAATACACCATGAATTATACCAGGTCTCAATAATAGTGCTCTTCACTTCAAATGTTATCAAGCAGTATACAGTGTGCCTCCCATTTTCAAAATTGAAAGACTGGTTCTGTTGTATAAAGTTGAGATATTTTTGTGGGTGAATGGTTAAAAATTGACTCTCTTTTTTTTGTCTATATCTATTGTGTATATTCTTTGTATGTGTAACAATATATCCTTTCCATTCACCACAGTCCACTGTGGCAGGCTGTGTTTCATCAATATAAAATGGTTGTTGAAATTCCAGAACAATACTACACATTTCATGCCTGATTTTTCTGAAATAACAAACTCCAGTAGGATGAATCAATATCTTCACATGGGTCTCTCTCTATACCAGAGGTAGAATGTCACACACACACACACTCAATCGCAATACATGCAGTTGCCTTTGACCCATTACTGTATACGCCCGTTTGTAAAAAAAGGTAACGGTATCATGTAAATGACCTGTCTGTCTGCCCACCTATCTGTCAGTGTGCCCCCCCCTCCACCTGTCAGTCCATCTGTCCATCCGCTCTTAGCAGAGGTACGTTGTGGGGTCATTTGCAAGTACAATGCTGCATTATTAAGTGTTTTTTTCAGTATTGTGGGGTGAACCCCACAATACATTTGATTTCTATCAGTTTTAATCGCCTCTCATCTCTATTTTTGTATTTTACTCCACAATGCTATTTCATAAATTTCTAAGTAATTGGACGAACCCCCCCCCCCCCCACCCCCCACCCCACCCACCCCACCCCAATGTAGGTTTGTACAAGTAAATAACCTCACAGAGTGGCACTATACATTATTCAATTAACCCCACAACGACAAATTGACATAATGTATCAATCATGTGTACATCCGTCTATCGGTCCGTCTGTCTGTTCATAAACAATTGGTTTCCGACTGATGACTTGAGTTTGGATTATTTTGATTTCAAAGTTGGTATGAGTATTACCTTGCCAGTAATACGGGCCAAGTTTGAATATGGGTTTTGTTCGATTATTCTACATGAGTTACGGCCCTTTTTTGACTTAGAATTTGACTATCAACATTTTTTGTTTTCCTACCTATAACTCCAGTTTGGATTATATGATCTCAACCAAAGTTGATTTGTGTATTACGCAGCTAGTAATACATGTTAAGTTCGATTAGGGGTTCCGTGCAATTATTTATACATGATCCCTTTTTGACTTAGAATTCGGCTGTCTATTAACATTTTCAGTTTCTGACCGATAACTCCAGTTTGGATTATTTGATTTTAACCAAAGTTGGTACAATTCAAAATGGCTAACGGGCATATTTAGTCATGCCTGGCGGTCCTCTTGTTTTTTTAATCTGCGACAAGCAGTTCTTTATCTGTCAGTATCAGTCCATCAGTCTGTGACCCACCATTTTTTTTAAACTCGGTAACATTTAAAATACAGTGAAACCCTTTTAATTGAATAGCAACTTTGCTACTGAGTATTATTCACTTAACAGGAGTATTTTCAGCTAACAGGGATTTGGTCAAATTCCTGTATCCTTAAGGTAAACTGCGCATTTATTCAGTATTATATCTTGTTGGACAGAGGTCACTGGGCTCTTTCAATTGAGATATTATAAATTAAATGAAGGAGAATCTGGTGACTGTCAGGGACACATTACACGATTATTTATTCAATTAAAATATTTAATTATTCCAGAATTCATTTTTATGTGTACTCATAATATGTATGGTACAAAGAATGCCGGCATCCGGGGTGGCCATCCGCCATTCGTCCATCCTTTGTCTGTCAGTCTGACCGTCTGTCCATCTGGCATCCATATCCATTTCTTTGGCATTTGATAACTTAAATAATATTGCTTGGATTGTCAAGTTACTTTATATTTGTGTTCAGGTTACTGATGTGCTGAGCTGTATAGTTTTTTGGTGTAAATCTGATAATTTGATCCTGAGATATTAACTCTTTATCCTTCAAATTGAGAATTCTTCCAATCTCTTTAGCATGAGATAACTCAAAAAATATCAATCCAATTGTCATGTTACTTTATATATATCTGCAGGTTACTGATGTTCCGAGCTATATAGTTTTTGGTGTAAATCTGATAATTTGATCCTAAGATATTAACCCTTTATCCTTCAAATTGAAAATTCCTCCAATCCCTTTGGTATGAGATAACTAAAAAAATATCAATCTGATTGTCATGTTACTTCATATATGTGTTCAGGTTACTGATGTGCCGAGCTGTATACTTTGTGGTGTAAATCTGATAATTTGATCCTGTGATATTAACCCTTTATCCTTCAAATTTAGAACTCCTCCAATCCATTTCTTCGGCATGTGATAACTCAAAAAATATTAATCCGATTATCAGGTTACTTTATATATGTATTCAGGTTACTGATGTGCTGTGCTGTATAGTTTTTTATGTAAATCTAAAAATTTGACCCAGAGATATTAACCCTTTATCCATTAAATTAGGCACTCCTCCAATCCATTTCTATATGTACCCATACCATGTATGGTGTACATTATGTGGGCATCTGGGATACTGGCCCTCCATCATACAGCTTTCTACTAGTTGTGCGCGTATGGGTACACATCTGACGATTTCATTGGCCTATTTTTTGCAAATGTCATTTTCTGCTCATCTTGGGTAAATGGTTAGTTAGTCTCGGACTGCATGGTATATCGATAAACCGATACATGCTGGTACTCAAACAAATATCAATTGAATACCAGTATAATTGCAAAAAGATTGTTTTATCGTCATTATTTATTTACCCACAATTCAAGTTCAAGATATCCTGAGTTTTTTAACTGTAGTCCCGAACGTAAAATATCCCTGTACCTAATAAATTGGCCGCGTCCTCCACTACTTATGCAGTTGAACAAATATTATTTTTCAAACAATTTCAACAAAGCCATATCATGTGACCCCTCATTGGAATGGGTTCGATGAGCCCATTCCAATGAGGGGTCACTAGATATGGTTTTGTTGAAATTTTTCGAAAAATTCAATAAACTAATATTTAAAAAAATAAATTTTGATGTCGTGTGCATTGGGTAAACGGTTATTCAAACTGTATCATCAAAGCATGATGATTTGTTCCGATTGTTATAGCTCAAGTCCCGATTATGGTACGTATGTTCAGATATCTGAACGGTCTTCCGTTATACTGGTATACTGCGGTATTCTGTTTGAACACCGATACCGGTATTCAGTTTCGAATACTATGCAGCCCTACATAATTCTGACTTTACTCACACTTTTTTTTACAACAAAACAGGTGCACTGCCCCAACATGCAGTCTTTGGGTGAACGTGCAAGTTACCTTCAAAAGTGCATTTGCAGTTGTTTCTAGGTAAGTCTTGGCTGCCTATATAGGCATCCATAACTTGCTTAGAAACAACTGCAAGTGGCAGGATATGGAAACTCAAAGTATAACAAAAATGTATAAAAAAATCTCCAGGCACGTAAGAGGTAATCCACCTCTGTATTGGAATCTTTGAAGATGGTAAATCAATAATACCAATCAGTTTTTGCTGAAGTTGTAAGTGATTACCAGGACAGGCAACAAGTTACAGTCATTCCCAATAATTGGTCCAAACTATACTTTGTAAACAAAATTGTAGTTACATAACTCCGAGTATCAATTTGTCTGGTTATAACTTGAGAATTACTTGGCAGCAATTTTACTGACTGTCTGCAAGTAAATTACCTATCTCCACCCTCCACATGCCTTCTTATTGTCTCATTTCAGGACTGGAGGAAAATTGGCTGTCTTTATAGCTTTGAATAGAAACCATACCTGAGTTCTGTTGTCTCTGAATTTCTTTTCAGTGTGTTAGTACTAGTAGTCCTCTGTTTTACTGGTAAAATGGGACCTAGTCACCAATGCTTATTTTGGAAGTCTTCTAAAATGGGCAATATGGGTATAAATGATTAGCTGGACTTGACTTTATCTTCATGTTGTGGTCAAGATTAGCCATTTTGCAGAAGTATATAACCTTAAACACCAATAAATAAATAAATAAATAAATAAATAAATAAAACTGCCGGCATGTAAAAAAATGGTGCAAGATAAGATAGTACAGGAGAATTTATTTATTTATTGGTGTGAACGACTTTTAACAGACAGAGTCACCTTATGTCTGACAGTTTTACAGGTGGAAGAAGTCAGAGAACCTGGAGAGAACCACTGAGCAATGGCAAGCAATTGTCAGACTCCCAAGCGTACTTACTCCACACAAGCAGGGTTAGCTTTGGTTGAAAGACAACTGCACCGTCAACGGGCCTTAGTACACAGTGCCACCGTGCCCCCACATGGGCAATTAGGATGCAGTGCCTTGCCCAGGTACAGGAGAAAAAGTCACATGGGAATAATAGCATACAGGCCTGAAAATAAAGGGCGTATTTTGTAGCTGGTTGGTTGGTTACGCTATGTACAGTTAAAACTAGAAGTCCTGTCATGAAATGCGCACAAATAGCACGTCGATCTGTGCGTTAATCTACGAGTTAGGACAATAGCAAGGCTATCAAATTCTGTACATATGGCCAGTGCACAAGCAATGTCTCAGCCAATGGACCTCCGGGTAACTTGGAGGTCCATTGGCAGAAACATTGCCTGTGTTTGCTATGAGTAACTAGGAGAACCGGCCGTGTTTTGGATGCCATTCGATATGGCAATTGCACGCAATTCCTACGTGTAGTTAAGCCTAGATAAGTGCACAGTTTGTGACAGGACTTATAGTTTTAACTGTAGCATGGTGGTAACCCATAGGAAAAGAGTTTTGTGGGTTCAACAACACTTTCAACAGCCAGGGACACATTGTGTCAGGCAGTTTTATGGGGGGAAGGAAGCCGGAGTACCCATACAGAAGCACTGAGTGATGGCAAGCAATTGTCAGACTCTCCAGTTTAACTTACAAACTTTGAATAGAGTTGATAGCATTTGAAGACAAGTGTCACTACCATCAACTTGCAGTAAACCTTAGTACATACCACCACCATGCTCCAATATTGGCATTTAGGATTAAGTGTCTAGCTCAAGGACACAATGCAGTTACCAATGGCCAGAATTGAACCATTGACCTTTTGGTTTAAAGTCCATTGCTCTAACCACTGAGCCACCACACTCCCGTCTGCTCATTTGCCATCGCTTACTTGACCTTATTTTTAGGAGGGTGGTATATTTGTCACCCATAGTTTCGTTGTTGAAGTGTCTTTAAACCCCAATAAATAAAATGAACAACCAACCAAGGAGAGCAATTTTTGGCCTTCCCATATTTTTCAGAAAAGCTCCATGAAATGTAATTTTTAGGAAAATTATCCATAATGTATGTGTTCAACATTTGCAGCTGTTGATTTGCTACATTTTATTTAACTGGTTGTGTGCTGAAAGCCACTATCATGGCTCTTTTGAAAATTGCTGAAAGCCACTTTAGTGGTTCTGTGCTGAATGCATATCCATGTTGTGGTCACAATTAGCCACTGTGCAAAAATATGTGACCTTAAACACCAATTAATAAATTACAAAACAATATTTCATGCACAAAAAATTGTAAGCTGTAAAGCAAAGGCTCCTCTTGCTGGCAGGATAGCATTTTTTTTCAGAAAAGCCGGCCAGCCCCTTGAAATGTAAGATTTAGGAAAATAATCCATTTTTTGTTCAGCTTTTGCAGCTGTTGATTTGCTGCAACATTGAATGACTCTCTTGTCATTTTTGTTTCAAGATTGAATGAACTTAGTGTGTATTGAACCCGTGATTGCATTTATGACTGATAAGTTTAGCGTGTGACTCAACTGAGAATTGTAAAACATTGCACAGAGCATTGCAATGGAAATTCAAACACTTACTATCAATACTTGATTGAATAACCATAAAAATTGTAATTCTAGTTGCCATGACGATACACTATATCATAAAATATTGAGTGGAGTAAATCCAATAAACTAATAGAGACTGAGAGGCAGGCAGTGTATGGTAATTTTAACTCTCCTCAGCCACGATCTGGTCAAAATTCTCTGCCTGCTTTTGTACTCCCAGTAGTGTACTGTTTCATAGGAAATACTGGCTCTTCTGGATGTCGGATATTACAAGGACTAGATTTTCCCATATTCAAACTGTATTGTGGTTGGCAAGAACCAAGCCAGAAAATAAGCAGACTGTCATCTGCAAAATGAGGTCCCCAGAGGGTGAATTTAGTGATGCTATCCTGCATAGCAGGGTAGCATCACTAAATTTACCCCCTGTGAACCTCAATCTGAATCAGGGTCACAAAACTAAACAGAAAGAGGTACCCAAAGGATAAATTGGCCCACTGGATGGGATAGCATCATCAAATTCACCCTCTGGGGACCTCATTCAGACTGCTTATTTTCAGGCCTGGCAAGAACCGTTTCAGTTATTGGTCAACTCATTTACATTACTGTGATCACAAAATTGGACAGAGACTTTCAATCGTGACTGGGTCCTGATCGGGTCAAAATTCTATGTCCACTTACCTATCCACACAACCAAAGAATCTCACCAGCCAAAAAAGAAATATGTGAACATTGAATCTCAGTGTTATTTATTTATTATTATTTTTTTTATTTCGTTTTTAAATCATTCAAGCTTCATTGATCCAGCACTTCAGTGGGGGCATAAGTGCTGTCAGAAATCGCTCTTGTTTTGTTTGGATTTTCTTGAGGGAGTCTTCACTTTGCAGTATTTTATTTTTGAAATCTCGACTCACTGGTTGACGTGTAGATGAAAGGCCATTGTGTGGGGTTTTAGGGGGCTTACCTAGTCCCCTATGACCCTCCAGTCGTTGCCTCCTCCTCCTCCCACTTCCCTTTCTAAGTGAAAAATTCATCCCATGGCAATTCAGTAGAAATCCACACGCCACATACTGTAGTCTCAATATTTTCTTCGTTTGATCAGATTAGTTTATGATTCCACTACAGTCCTCGCTAATAGCGCAGTATATTTTGCATTGCAGAGCGCAAACGCTCTTGTGTATTTCAGACTATTGCATTCTTCTGCATTAACTAACGAACATTTTCTGTACTAATTTTGACATGACTTCTAGTTTCAACTGTACTAACTCTGCACAAGTTATTGAAGTGTTAAAGTTGACATATGACCCAGCTTTGAGGACAGAAATTGTTGTATCCAGTTATCTTTAGTGGGGAAGAAAATTGATTTTGAGGTCCAAAATGTGTTGGGAACAGAAGAGTGCTTTGTTCTTGTTTACCAACATACTCCATACTGGAGTATTTTTCTGATGTTGAGTGATATTATATCACTCCCACACACATTTGTTTTACACTGACTAGCTGATTGGAGGATGTATTTTATCCTAAGAATGCAGTACTGTTTTGTTTACTCTGTTGAATAGATTGACAAAACCTGTCAAACAATATAACAGCATATGCACAATTCCCCCACCCCTTGTTTTTCGACTTGTTCATAAAGTGAAATTTGATGATTAAAAATTGATGTATTGTGACCAGTAGTCGAGATTGAGCCAGGGTGCCATGCTGCTAAATATTTGTCAGTTGACCATTTACCCAATGCAGACGATAAGAAAATGTATTATTTTAATTTTTGTTTTTTCAAATTTTTTGAACAATTTCAACAAAACCATATGTGACCCCTCATTGGAACAAGCTTAAAGAGCTCGTTCCAATGAGGGGGTCACATGATATTGTTTTGTTAAAATGTTCTGAAAATTTAATTTTTTTCAGGTGCTTAATTTAAATTACTTGGGCAGTTGCGACCAGTTTGTTAGATAAAGGGTTAAATAATCTGTCCCAGTTTAACCTGTAGTCATTGTGCTATGAGTAATGTCATAATGCAGTTAAATTGTTCCTTCAGTTTGCCACTCAACTGTTAATTTTCATTTATGCAGCTGAACTCCAAACACCAAAAGCAGTGAACACACAAGAGAGCTTTTCAATAAATGATAACAAATCAAGAGGTTCTCGTCAGATCACCGAAGTTAAGCAACTTCGAGCCTGGTTAGTCCTTGGATGGGTGACCGTCTGAGCGATCGATTTGTGTCCTCGGGCAAGACACTTCAACCCAATTATCCATATAGGGGCACAATTGCGCTGTGTACTAAGGCACACTGCACGTCGATGGTGCACATGTCTTCAACCAATCTAGCCCTGCCTGTGCTGCAGTATGGAGTTACGATGTTGGGGAGCTGGCAGCTGCTTGTCGTTGCTTGGTGGTTCTCACTGGGTACTCCGGCTTCCTCCATTCGTAAAACTGTCGCCGACACGATATGACCTTGCCTGTTAATGTTTCGTTAAACCCTAATAAATAAATAAATATATAAATATAACAAATCAAGAAATTAATGAAACCTTCTAAAATGAGACATGTTATAAAATAAAAATAGTACATGTAAATGTTTTCAAAATAAGAAGAGTTTTTGAATGTACATATAAGAATTGAAATGAATTAGGCCTAAAAAAAATAAAAATCTGTTTCCCAGGCCCTCCTGCATGGTGTTTTTGCCTGCAGCATGCTCTCTTTTTATAACAAATCCAAACTTAAAAAAATAAAATTTAATTGGTTTATGTCTGATATTTTACCCAAGTTTATAAAATTAATAAATTTGTCCCTTGAGTGCAACAAGGCTTTGCAATGCTTCAGCATTGCAAACCCTTCTTACACTCAAGGGATGAGATACATCACCATGCTATTCTGTAGATTATGAGGCCTAAAACATAAAACAAACCAAGAACGTGAATTTTAATGGCATAGAACTAATTACAAAAATATAAAACAAAATAAAAAACCTCCTGCCCACATGCAATATTACATAAAATGGCCTGAGAAACAAGATCTTCTTTGTGGGGCTTTATTTGTCACTTTATCAGAGTTTAAATGTGGGATGGGCATGTCACATGCAATTTAATCATATGCAAACCACGCAGATATCACTAGCCCTTTACCCAACAATGGTATATCATAATTTGTTATTTTAATTGTTGTTTTTGGAAATTTTTCAAAAAATTTCCACAATACTGTATCATGTGACCCCCCCCCCCCCCCCCCCCTCAATTAGAAATTGAGAGGTCTGTAATTCACATACCCTTGGGTGTACAACCAGTACATATTCCACCCCCCCCCCCCTCCAAAAAAAAAAAAAAAACCTCATATTTTTATACCCCCGCCCCCAGTGGGGGTATATAGGATTCACTTTGTCTGTCTGTCCATCTGTCCATCCATCTGTCCTTCCATCACTTCATCAGTTCTTCCATCAGTCCATCCTGTCACTCCATCTGTCCATCTGTCTGTCCATCCGTTGTGAAATTGAATCATGAATAACTTGTAAAGTACATGGTTGAGTGACTTGATATCTGGTATGCAAGTGTATCCTATTGCTGTATACCCATAGTGAAATGCAGGTGTTGTGCGAGATTTTGTTGCCAGAGTCATTGCCCTTTATGGACTTAGAATTTGTCCCCCTTGAATTTAATTCATGAATAACTTGCAGAGTACTCAGTGGAATGACCTCATATTTGGTGTGCAGGTCTATCCTATTGATGTGTACCCACAGTGCAAAGCAGATGTTATGCAGTGTATTATTGTAGGAGTTATTGCATTTTATGAACTTTGATTTTGTCTGTCCCAAAATTCAATGATGAATAACTTGTTTAATTAAGGGTACCTTCATAGTGCAATCAATTCCTCCACAATTTAGTAGAGAGTTGAAACTTTAGGATATGGTTACTCATGTTTTGCAGATATACTGCCATATAAAGTCTGCAGAAAAATATTTTTTCACAGAATTATCAAATCAAGTCACTCTCACATTTGGTAAATAGGTGGGGGTATTTATCATTGACACTTAATAGTTCTTATGATATATGCCCCAATGGTCTGTAATCTGTCATCCTTCAGCATCGCCCAGAAATAAATGTTTCATTTCTGTGATGCTATCCATCGTATTGCAGACGGGGGTATATGCCACCCTCGACTTTACTCTAGTTATATTTACTTGGGTTTAATGTTTATGGCATTATTTCCAATTTTGGTAAGTTTCTTGTATATGTAGAAAACATGTTACAACATATTGAGGCTTGTTATTATAGTGTCTTGGCAAGCAGACATTGCACCTGCATTTATGTGTTGTCGCATATGCTTCTAATTTCAAGTCCTGATGGTTAGGTTACTGCAATTGTTGAGTTCCGTCAACTGGTAGACATGTATTAAATCACAGAGTGTATGTTGTACACCACATACTATCATCACAAAAGTGGTATTTTTTCTCGATCAGATTCTGATGGAGGATGTTACACACTTAAGTGGTTGAGTGCTAGAAGCCACTATCATGCAGACCTTGTGATTTTAGGCGCGACATCACGCTCGCACACCATGATGCACCTAGTTTGAAAGCTAGGCACATCATCAATGGCACACCTAAGATATCGGTCATAAATCGGGTGCATCTCGATAAAGCCGTATCGAAGTATCTTTCTACAAGAAGGAAGAGAAAAGTTTCAGACTCCGGTGTAACTTTTGAACTGTCCAAATGCCGGAAGCGTGCCGCAAGTTCTACGAGCGAGTCAGACTCTGGAAGTTTTAGTAGTGTCGGATCTGGCGGAGAATCAGATTCATGCACTGATGACTGAGTCAATAATAATTAACTGTTTGTGGAGATTTAACTTCCTTTCGAATAAAAAAGCTTGTGTTTTATTAAAATTTATCGGTAACAAACGCATGAGTAAGTCTCTATCAGTTATTCATTTCCCCCGATGGCGTGCCTGGTGAAATGCGTACCCCAATTCTATTTTAGGTGTGCTATAAAATGCGCGCCTTCAGATTTCAAATCACAAGGTCTGTATCATGGCTCTCTTGAAAAGTGCTGAAAGCTACTTTAGTTGCTTTACACTGTGTGAATTAGCTTAGTGTTTGCTAGGAAGTAGAAAGAAAAATGTTTATGTAAACTTGTTTTGTTACAATTTATTGGAGAGTGCCAGCAGGTATGGTATCTTGAAAAAAAAAATCGGGTTACGAATCACCTTTGAAAATAATATAGCACTCGACCAGCTAATTCTACACCAGTGGGTCAAAATTTCAAAAATAAAATATTGTGAAATCCAGACCAAATCATGAAAAAGAAACAAAAATCGCATCTGACATTCAGTGTATCCTCATTTTTTTACTGACCTGTCAGATTCTTTCTACAATGCTGTGGTGTGAAGAGAGAAAAGATAATTTCGACTAGATCGTGACCCAGTCACGATTTGATAAAATCCTCTCACTTTTATCCCAGAACTGAAAAACCAAACAGCCATTTTAAAGTATCTGTCTTGTCTTAGAAAAGGTCATTTGGAAAAATTCTGATGCCTGTGGATGGAAGCTCAAGTTCTCACACTTAAATGTATCTTATCCATCTTCCACCCACTATATATATTGATTAATCAATTGAGCTTTCCAAGAGAACTGTGTTATTGTTGAAATCTGTAAAGGATAACCTTATACTACTTTCGAGCACATTAGTCCAAAGAAAGGTAAGGAAAGACATTGCTGGAAATGAATAGAATTGACGGGTGCAGTTTTAAGCTCCCGTGAAATCAGAGACGGGGATGTAAATTACACCCGTAAAATGTTAAGTATATGAATATTCGAGGGAATACTCTCACCAAACACCAGAATCCTTAACCTTTGAACTCCAGTGGTATCTTCCATGCCAGTTCAATGGCAGCAATTAGAAGAGTCCATATTCATTATTTGGGGTAGACCAATCAGTATTTTCAACGTGAAAATATATGATTGGTTTACCCCACACATTTACTGAACAGCCATCCTGTTTAATGACGTTATGACGTATCATGTTCCTGGCCAGAAAAGCGACCGCTCGGATTCAAGGGGTTGAATGTGTTAGGAATTGCTGAATTATGACAGTAACTTGTCACTGGCCATAGAGTGCTGCTTTCTCAAAACAACACGCATTTATATGCCCTCACAGTATATTAGTGCTCCACTACATTTTTCACCAAGTGCATTTTTTAACTCCCGGACTAATAGAAAACATGGATGCTGACGGGAGCAATTGCACTCGCACCTGTCTCATTTCCAGGACTGGAAAGACTACAGGAAAATGGAAGTGTCATAATACCAACAGCACTCATTCATTTTGGGTGTGCATATGAGTGGCCCTGTAAAGGGCTGCACATGTGCACATCCAAGGCAAGTATTCTGGATGTTGAAATCAAAATTTGTATTTCTCCTCCCACTTCCTATGCAAGATATGCATGTCTCATGTGAGAATGCCATGTGAGATTGATATCTATCTCACATGACCCACTTGAGCAGCTTATTAGCATATTTAATGAGTGCAGGAATATTCAATCATCGCACCTTCTTCTGTAAACAAAAAACATGGTGTCAAGTTTCAGAAATATTTGCAGACGAACGTTTGTCCAAGAAAATAGAAATAAAAGCACAGACCACAAAACCAAAGGACACATGACTCTTATATGAATTTTGGGGTGAACACCATTATGAATGGAGAGAATTGCACGAAATTCTTGTCGAAATGTTATGCGAATACATTGCAGAATTCTTGATATGACATCATCAGAATGTGTCAATGTTCATTTTGCTACCAATCTTTAACCCCTGTCTTGCTGGCATTGGAATTTAATTTTGTGGTATATCCCTGTGGTATATACAGAACTTTTGTGCGCTCTCTCCGATAAGCAAATCAGTTTTTTTCAGAAATGGACAACAAAATTGTTTGATATAGCTGCACATGCCCCTGGATTACTTTTGATGACTTCAAGGGTGTTTTGGTGGGGAGAAAAATTGTCTCTGGTGAGGATGGGTGTGAAATCTCACCCGAGGGACAAGATATTTGGCCCAGACACGAGGCTTGGCCCAAATATCTTGCCCTTGGGTGAGATTTCCCCATCTCACACCCTCACCCATCAGGGATAATAACAATTGCCCCTGCTACACGGTAGGTGGATGGAGCTTGCAAAAAATAAACATTTCTGTACCATTCGATTCAGTAGGGGAATATTTTGTAACAGTGTAATTACCAACCACCATCACATTCATTACTAAAATTAAAATTGGAATTAGCCCAACGTGGACGGAAAGAGGTGGAGACTACCCAGACGATTAAGAACGGTATTGTATGCAACAGTCAGCAATATACCCAGTCGACATGACCTTAGGAAAGATTCACTTTTGATGGCAGCAGATTGTCTCTGCCTATAATCTCACCATTATTGTAATGACACTAATCAACAAATCAGCCACCACAGCCAGATCTTCTTCCACATTTTTGCTCCAGGCATTTATATAATCAGTGGATACTGAGAAAAAATACTGTTTGTTGTTTTTATGTTGATTTTTGATTTGTTTTTAGCTTGATCTGCTCAATGAACAGTACAAGTTGAAGTACTATACCAGTCAAAATAAGCTATGGGATACTCACCCGAAAATTGATCTGATTTTTGTTGACCTTCATTGCAAATGTCCTTACTTTATTAACCATCTGAACTCTGATGTCAAAATGGCAAGGTTTTCAGCAGCAACTATTTCCCATAATACAGTTTGATATTTAACCAAATAAACTTTGTTTAACAGAGCTCAGTGAGCTCTGTCAAATCAGTATATAATTTGGTTAAATTCATAGTTAAACGAGAAAAACAGAGTGAATGGAGAAAATTCTGTTGCATTACTGGAGTGCTTGAGGTTAATTTGATTAATTTGTTTGGAGTCTCATGATATCCGCCTAGTCTTTTGGCTAAATCAAGGATATTTGCTAAGACCTTATCCTTATCCAAGTTCTTTTTATACCCCCACAAATTTTTTTTCATGGGGGGGGGGGGGGGGGGGGGGGGGATATAGAAGTCAACTTGTCTGTCGGTCGGTCTGTTGTTGTCATTGGTCCATTGCACATGTAAACTTGTGGAGCGAACAACTTCCACAGTTTGAGCCGAATTTTCATGAAACTTCACAAAAATGATCAACATGATGAGAAGCAGTGCGTGACATAATTTTTGTCCGATCGGATTCAAGATGGCCGACTGGTGGCCATATTGGATTTTTTGTGGAGCGAACTACTTCCACAGTTTTAGCCGCATTTTCATGAAACTTCACAAAAATGATCAACATGATGAGGGAAAGTGCAGCACATCATCTTTTCCCGCTCGGTTTCAAGATGGCTGACTGGTGATAATATTGGATTTTTTTAGCTCATCTTGACAAAGTCAAGCTGAGCTAATCTCATCGCTCTCTGTCTGTCGTCCGTCAACACCATGTTTTGGTTTTCTCCTCCAAAGCCACTGGGCCAATCCGTCGTCCGTCGTCCGTCAACACCATGTTTTGGTCTTCTCCAAAGCCACTGGGCCAATTCAAGTGAAAGTTTGTGTGAGTGATGGTCCCAAAGGGGCATTTCATTTTTGTTCAACTCAACATGCCCAGCCCCATAGGGAGGGAGTGGGGGAAAATGCTCCAAAATATTTTGAAAATCTTCTTCTCAAAAAAAATTTCAGCATCCCCATGGGAACCCTGGGAGCTAAAAATAGAAATATTTTCAAACGCCCATATTTCCCAAACCACATGGAACAGAGAGCTGTTATTTGGTATGAAGTATCCTAAGGACCAGTAGAATTGAATGGTAAAAAAAAATTGCCATCGGTTATGTTAGGGTGTTCTGTAATGGGCATCGGAAAAATGCTGAGTCAGCATATTTGCAAAAATTAAAAAAAATCTTTTCTCCAGAACCAATCATCAGAATTTTTTGATATTTGGTACACAGCATTCATAGGGGGGAGGGGGGCAGATAAAAGTTTGTTGAAATAAAGCTCATTGGTTCATATTTGGGCTCTCTACATGAGCCCGAAGTTTTAACATAGGGTAATATGGGGAATATTCTTTAAAAATCTTCTTCTTCAGAACCACCAGTCAGAGTCTTTTAATGTTTGGTATGCATCATTCTTATGAGGGTCAGATTCAAGATTGTTCAAACCAAGTCCCTAGGTTAATATTTGGGCTTCCTGCTTTGATATTTGGTATGCAACATCTCTAAGGGGCTCAGATTCAAGTTTGTTCAAATCAGATCCCTAGGTATATATTTGGGCTCACTATGGTAGCCCAAATTTTTACTTAGTGCAATATGAGGAAATTTCTTTAAAAATCTTCTTCAGATCCACCAGTCAGAATGCTCTCATATTTGGAATACAACATCTCTAGGGGGAGGAGGGGGGGGGGGGGGGGGGGGTCAGATTCCAGGTTGTTCAATTCAAGTGCCTAGGTTAATATTTGGGTTCCATATGGGAACATGAAATTTAACTTAGTACAATATGAGGGAATTTCTTCAAAAATCTTCTTCTTCAGATCCACTCGTCAGAATGCTTTCACATTTGGTATACAACATCTCTAGGGAGGGGGGGGGGGGGGGGGGCAGATTCAAGTTTGTTCAAATCGGATCCATAGGTTAATATTTGGGCTCGCTATGGTAGCCCAAATTTGAACTTAGTGCAATTCGAAGAAATTTCTTTACAGTTTCTCTTCTTCAGATCCAGCAGTCAGAATGCTTTCATATTCGGTACACAACATCTCTAGGAAAGTCAGATTCAACTGTGTTCAAATCAAGAGCCTGGGTTAATATTTGGGCTCTCTATGGGAGCCGGAATTGGCCATTTTGCTGAAGAATTAAAAATTTTGTATTCAGTACCCTCTAGAGGTGTGTAACTAAGATTAATCCACATAGGTTGTATCAAGGGGCTTCATAGGGGAGCATTACATTTTACTTTATGATCAACTGAAGAAAAGGCATGATGCCCAGATTATTTTTGTCACTCCTGAGGGACTCAAGGATTGACAGTGTAGCCTATGGAGATGGCTTGCTTAATGTAGACTCATTCTTGGACTCTGTTTAAATTGTGTTCTGTTCAAGATGTGCGCTTCAGGCCCCGTGGGACCTCTTGTTTAATGTAAACTTGTGGAGCAAACTACTTCCACAGTTGTATCCGCATTTTCATGAAACTTCACAAAAATGATCAACATGATGCGGAGGAGTGCGTGACATAATTTTTTTCCCGCTCAGTTTCAAGATGGCCGATTGGTGGCCATATTGGATTTTATCTTTTACTGAGAAAAATTGAAATGCACCGTTTCAGTCACCCACACTAGGTGGTATGCCACGGTGGGGGTATAGCGAGCAACAGACCATCTCTAGTTAATTTTGGTTGTGTTCCATCTAGGACTGCCGGATCGAGTGCTTTGTTAGGCTTCTGGTTCGTGTGATATTCAGCTTCCGATTTCCGTTTCTGGTCCTGTTGTGAAGTGGAAAATGGGGTCCTTCTTTTAAACATCCAAAAGGTGAGTGATTTTCCTTTCAGACCTCTTGTCAAGTGAGGTTGCCAATCTGTTGATCAGCTTATGTACGGCAATATTTGCCTCAATCTTCTCGTCTGGTGTATGTAGGTAATGACTTCCACTCATGTTTGGTGTGCATGAAGTCTGAACGTGCCTTTTCAGATTTGATATTGCCAATTTCTTATGGAGATATATTACTTTAAGGGAGAAATCTATCAAAATCTCCTTAAAATTCCTAATTTGCAATAGTTCCGGTATCGTGTTGGCTGGGGTTGTTCCCCCCCCCCCTCCCCCCCCCCCGAACCCAAAATGAATGAACTTATCTTCTATACGCCTTTCCAGAAAATGAAAGTGGGGTACTAGTCTGGAAAGTTTACACCGGATGTTGCATACTTTCCA
The DNA here is from genome assembly GCA_031216915.1 of Pictodentalium vernedei. NCBI lineage: Eukaryota > Metazoa > Mollusca > Scaphopoda > Dentaliida > Dentaliidae > Pictodentalium > Pictodentalium vernedei. Next base: position 163,038,987 of record CM062288.1, on the reverse strand, counting down.
ATAAATCTTGTAATGATCCTGCCAGATTTGGGGTTTTGATGAGTTTGTCTCATGTTGAGGTCTCATCCGAATCGATTTTCCTCTTTTTATTAGCCAATGAGCTCAACATTGGCATTCTTTTCCGACCACAAATCATGTCTACAGTAATTTTGTGACTTGTTCTAAATGCTCCTTAATGTTTAAAGACCTATTTTAGGCTTTTGCGATCTCAAGAGCATGTGCCCTGACCATGTCACCTTTAGGGGGTTCTGCTGACAATAGACAAAACACCTGGACAGTGATTTTTAATCAGGTCTTGGCTGTCTTAATAGGAAGCCAAGACTTTACTAGAAATCACTGCTAAGCAATTGGACATTTACAGGTTGCAGTCCGGTGGAAATTCAGGACAGTTGCTCAGACCAGTGAGGGTTAACAAAACTGACAAGAAAATCAGTCACTTCTTTCATGAAAATGAATACTTCAACTGCTATAAAGCCTCAACAATGTCTTATAAATAGGGAAAGTAGGAAAATTTGAAAATTCAGATGGTTTTGGTATTCAACAATTGGTTCGGTTTGGTTTTTTGGTATGCCCATGATATCGGTGTCAGTTCAGTTTATCGGTACATTGCCCATCTCTAATACTGGCCTGATAGCTGGAACAAAAAACTGATGGATAAGGTTTTGGTGTATTCCCACAGCCAGTTTTAATCTGTGCAGACTTGTACCAGCTTTTATTTAGTGGAAATTTTCCCAATAAGTTAGTGTCTAATTGTCCTTGTAAATTCTCTCTTGAAAGTGTATGCTTCTCTTGGGAATGTACTCAAAGAAGTGGCCTTCTTCACTGTCGTTTGTTGTCAAGGCAACACCAAACATAGAGCATAAATGATGTGAACACTAAGAGCCAGTGGCAATTTGAAACTATGTGTGACATTATTTATGGGAGAATAATCAGCAAATTAGTTTATGGCAGAGCTGTCACTCTAGGATTACTTCATGCATTGTATTATAGGAAGCTGACAGAGTAATGGAAGAAATTTCTAAAATTAACTTGACTGAAGTGGCATAACCCTTCACAGAGAAAATCAGCTTAGACAAGTCTGTACAGATCAGGCAAATGATTGCTATTTAGCTTAACTTGATGAAGTCAAGGTAAGCTATTGTCATGGCATGTGCAGATGTCTGTAAATCTGTGAGTCTGTTCACAATTTGTTCAACAGGGGCTGCAGCCTGCTACTATTTTCATCACCAAGCATAAGCTATGTATGTTCAGGTTCATGCCTGGATGAGAACTCCCCACTACCATTATGGTCTCTGTTGCGACACCCACAATGGCAGCCATCGCAGTCATTTATGATTTCTTCAGAACAAGCTACAGGTCGCAATGTTTTTTTTAAAATTATGGTGATGTAGTGTGCTGAGCGGATGACGTCCTATTTTGGTAATGGTTGGCCACCCATACATGTACTGGCGGCCATGGAAGCCATCTTGGATGTTTTCTGAACACTGTCCACAATTTGTTTGGCATGGGCTATGGCCTGAAGTTCTTTTTTCTGTTCATCACCAAAGTTTGTGTTCAGTTTTGTACCTTTATGAGAATGCCCTATTTTGGTCATGGTATGCCTTTCACAATTGCTGCCACAGCAGTCATCTTGGATTTCTTTAGCACAGACTTCAGGCCACATTTATGCTTCAATTTTCTTGAAATTTGGCACGGTTACTTACATATAGTCAGGCCTTATATGTAGTCAGGCCTGGCAATCTAGAAAATCATGGAGTGCAAAAACAGTTGCTCTCCTTAGATTGCTTGGGAGTGCAATTGCACATAAAATTTTCAATCCAAAACCTTGTGTGCTATTTTGGTTATATTCACTTCAAGGTATTAATATTGTGACTGAAAAATTGTATTACATTCAGCTACACAGTGGAAAAATTGGCACACACTTCTCATTATTCAAAATGTTGCATTCAAGTCTTATGTGACTGTCTTTTACACTCAAAATCGTTTGAAAAGCAACACAGTATGGATCATCATGAATTAATGCGAATCAATGCAACATTGACAAATCGCACAGAGAACACATTGGAACTCAGGGGACGAAATAATAATAGATTTTAAAGGCAGTCCAAACAGGTCTGGCATTTCAGAAAATCAAGGGGTACACAAAATTGCCCTCCTCAATTTTTTCTAGGCGTGCAGTAGAAAAAGAATGCCAGACCTGTGTAGTGTGTAGTATGATGAGAGGATGAGAACGTTGTGTTTTGGTAATGGTTAGTCACCCATAATGGCCACTTCAGGACTTACATATTCGACGAGAATTAGAGAATTGAGTCACGCAAAGATTCGAGAACCAGTGAGAATCCATGTAGATTCTCCCTGCACCTTTGCTAGGATTCATGTGAAAACAATTGAATCCATTTAACCCTTAACATAGCGGCAGCAAGTTAACCAATATGAGGCTAAACAAGACCTGAAATATTCTGACACTCACTTTTGTCAATAAAATTGTACAAATAAGGCTCTCATTGGAACCAGCCCAAGGAGCCTGTTCCAGTGACGTACATATTTGTATGGTTTTTATTGGTAAATACTGTTTATTAGCTTTACTTGACAAATAACTATTATTAACTTAACTTGATTTTTTTCCAGAAATGCAAGTTGGTCTGCAGTTGGAAAACCACATTTTTGGAGAGTTTTTTTTCACTATGTTCATGCTCAGTCTGCATTCCTTTGTAATAGAACTAACTACTGAGTTGCTCTAGTATTCAAATACAGATGTCGCTTTCAGACTTTTCGATGACGGCATTTGTGGTGGCATTGCCAAAATCACTGATTATTCCAAGGATTGTTTATGTCAGATTAAAAATGTTTAGTTTGTAATCCCTGGTGGGAGCCCAGGAAGAGGAGCAGTGCCTGTTTACTGTGGTAAAATGGGACCTGTTACCATTCATTGCCTCTGGTGAAAGTCCTCTAAAATGGCCCACGTAGGTATAAACAATTTGAGCTTTGCAGTTTTCCAGTTAATTTCCAGTCTTTGCAGCAAACCGGAAACCCGAACTGTAAGACCCATCAAAAACCGACCAAACGTTTTTTGCTGTATTTGCATAAACTGATCAGACGACCTTACTTGGGAGTGAATTGGACTAGTGTCCACTATGGATTTTCGTCAGTTAGTCCATCCATCAAAGGGGTAAATACATTGTGTTCTCATCATATTTTCTCCCTTACTGACCGGGGGGGGGGGGGGGGGGGAGGGGAGGGATGGGATGGGATCAGTCAAAATGGAAATTTTTACATTTTCAATTTTTGGGACCCACCACCCCCGGAATGCAAATTTTTGCTAGTCATGTCTTGGACACCCACCCCTCCCGTACAGTTTTTCCTCAATGACAATTGGGGACCCATCCCCGATTTATAACATCTGTGTAACAAAGTATTCAAATTACCTAAATAAAAAAAAAAAAAATAAATAAATACTTTTCCCAAACATGAAAGGTGCCGCAAACCAACTTGTCCGATATCCCAGCCCAGCTCTTGGGCATCCTAGGCATCCTTAGCCACAGATGGCCCCAAAACAATCTTTCTGCATATAAAGCCACAACGGAAATGCAGCATCAAACCCCCAGGTAACCACTGGAACCCGCCTCCACCAACTGAATTGCAGATATACACCCATTCATGTTCCAAGCAACACAACCCTTACCCCGATGTACAACATGTCTATGCTGTTCAGACACCAGTCGATTCCCACCACCAAGAAGCTCTGCCCAAAATATAGTGTTCCCACCTGGATATCTTCAACTGTCCACGAGAAATAGTTGTTTTTCATTTCATTACTTTTTGGTTAAATGTTTAGTTTGTACAGCTGGTCTGAGAGAGACCTAATACTGAAGTTCTTTGTCCTGTGCCAGGGTGGCTTGTCTGAGATGAATTGCCTCTTATTTATTTTTTTATGTTAGTGTCACCAGAATCATATTTACCTTGAAATTATACACGTTTTCCACAATCAAGATTTTTATTCTATCAATCTTTCCAATTATTCCATACATGGAATCACACTAGACCAAAGGCATGAGGCACCCTGAGGCTTACAGAAGAATCAAATAATAGGAGCTACAAAGCACTAATAAGAGGCAGACTGCCTTAGTAGAAATATAAAGGATTGAAAATCATGACTAAATAGCTGGGAATCACTTTTTGTTTTGCAAATTTTTGCCAGACCCAGAACAGGACCCACCCCCTAATGAAGTGTAAAACATGGGGAAAAAATTCTAACATGGAGTCCCCAACACATTATCAATGCTCTATTCTGTTCTAAGTTATGAAGCTAAGCACTTAAATTCACTTTGGTTGTAATTACTTGTCTGTAAAATGATATTTGGCAAAAAATTGCATGACACCGGCAAAAACTGCACTTTGGGGCTCAGACCCACCCACACACATGGACCTTGTATCCTGGCATTTTTTGCGCCCAACCCCAACCCCCCCCCCCCCCCCCCCCACCTCCCACCCCCTGTACTGACACATACCTAGGACGAGTCAATAAGGGAGAAAATGTAACGAGAACTGGACTGGTGGCCCATTTGGACTTTCATCGCTCATTATATCCGGCAAAGGCAAATACGTCAGGTTTTCGTCACATTTTATAGGATGAGTCAGTGAGGGAGAAAATGTGACAATGAGAACACAATATCGATCAGATAAACTTTATTCATTTAATTGCTACCTTAATCAGGCTTTCTGCCAGGAAAAAAATGTTGAAGCGGGTAATGGGGAATGGGGAATCCATGTAGGGTTGGGCCGATACACCAAATTCACTGTACAATACGTATCTAGGTACACGAGTCACCATACGATATGTACATATCTTGACATTCATCATGGTATTGAAGCTACAGTTAAGATCACAGGGAGTCCTGGGACAATGGTGCATGGAGCCAGCAATTCATAGTTGGGGAGCACAGATACATTAAGAAGGTGGGGGCTCAACTTAGGTAAGTAGCCATCTGATGATCACGACAACTAACCTTACCAAATGCATAAAACAAAGCTGGAGTACCCTGGTCCCGTAGGTTGGCAATGAAAATACATCAATGAATGAGACATGCTCTTACAGTTCATGGTTCGACTTGCACTTTGCAATTTTCAAATCGATTCACCCGAAACGAAAAAAATCCTAGAAGATGATTACGAAGAAAAACTGGTGCACATCAAAGGGGCTAATTAATAGGCACTGACATCATAGAAAACATGAGTAAGGTGAAGTTTTGTCAACTGCTTTGAAAACACTCGTAAAATGGTGGCTAAAAATTATCATTTCGAATAACCAACGGACGTTCATAATAAATTGGTGTTGCCCGTATCATGTGTTGCTGCATCAGTACGTATCAGAGTCCCGGGATATCGTTCCAAACCTAAATCCAAGGATCCGACGGAGCGACCATGGTCACCCTGACGGTTCCTTGGGTTCACCATTACCAGCCTCAAAATTTCATGTCTGAAATGCACACCTGAGTCGCCCAAGTGGAGGAACTATGCCTTGTGCATGTTGAAATGGCTGTCCTGAGAGTGTACACAAAACTTACCAATGTGGACCAATGAAACCCAACCCAAATCATGTGCGCATGACATCTAACCCATCACCAGATCCTGTTGTTCTATAGTCAAGGTTATTTCAACTTGGTAAAAAAATTATGAGTCTGGTTGAATTTTTGCTGTTCCTTGTTCCCTATAATTCTCTACCGTTGATTCGAGCCTTACAAGTGTCTTTGACGAGCACCTTACGAGTACCTTTTGAGTAGGGGAAAGTCAGCGAGGGAAAATTGGGCTGTTGATGGGATCCCATGTCTGCATGCCGGAAACCCTGCCTTCATTTATGTGAGTTTTTTTGTGTCTCACTAGGGTTAGCAACTGATCCTCTAGAACCCCTAAGTATTATCCAAGGGAAGTAGTTCCTCACCTCGAAACAATTATTTCATGTAACCAGTCCTGTCAAGCGATTACTCTGTTTATTACTTTTCATTATTAACGATAATTATATTATTTAACCCTTTACCTAACGTAACGGCCAGCAATATTCTCTAAAATCGCCAATTAATTTTCATTATTTTTTCATTTTTTGTCTCAAAAACATAGGTTATGACCCCCTCATTGGAACGAGCTCGCTCCAATGAGGGGTCATAACCTATGTTTTTGAGACAAAAAATGAAAATAATAGCTATTCAAGAATTTTTTTGCAAGTGTCGTCTGCTTTTCATATTAAGTAAAGGGTTAACAAAAATGAAGTCCCCATTACATCCACGGCAAAGCATCTTCTTTTGCGTGCACGGATACATGACACAATTGTTGATTGCATAATTCACTTATCAAGTTTTCATTTATAATCAAACCCGGAAATCCCAGTAAATCACACTTTGGAAAATAATAAACATTGTTAATTTGTTATCTTATGTGTGTTTTGTGTCTCAGGCTCAGCATATGATCCTCTAGAACCTCTGAGAATGATCAAGGGGAGGCTGGGCTGAACCCAATCAACCCAATGGCGGTATTTACAGACAGTGCCTTTTGTGGTGAGTGGTGTCGCACAAACTGTTGAAGTTTATTTACAAAGTTAAGGAGCCCGAAGTGTTGTTTACTATATGTTCATGTTCTTAACTCATAGAAAAACTCACCCAAAACCGAAGTTTTTTCCTGAAACTGAACCGAACCATACTGAATCTGAACAATTAAAACCGCCGGTCTTTAAAACAATCGGCTCAACTTGTCTGCATACCCATGTTGCATCATGGTATAACCATTGATGCTAAAAGTTACCTTAAACACCAATAGATAATGAGTAAATTTCATAATAATCTGTGAAAATATTTTTCTTGTATTTGCAGCCTCACAAGATCTCCACATAAGTGCTGATGACGAAGTTTTCAAAAAAGTATCAGAAAATTCATTTTTCTCATGTACAACAGCAGGCTCTTCAAATCCACAGTTAAAGTGGTTTCGAAGAGAAACAGAAATAACAAATCAAGATAGTTCAGCTAGGTAGGTACATGAAGTAGAGAGGGCATAAATAAAACCATTTTGGTGGTGGATTTTCATTCTGACATTTACAGTATTTTTTGCACATCTATATAGAATCGTGTGGGCTGGATTTAATTCTCTGAAAGTTATCAATGTTAACACGAGCAGGGTCGGGGAGAGGGTGTGGATTGGGAGGGTGGGTGGTGTGGGTAGTAACCCCAGGTTCCAGAACTGGGGGGGGGGGGGGGCATGGCTGGCCCTGGTGTCCAGGATTCTTAGGTCATGCCTGAGTCCCCATGTTCTGACTCCTGTGCCAATTTCTGGAGTTTTTTTGAGAAACGCTTCAACAGAATGATTTCATTTTTAGTAAACTACTATAGAACGATGACTTACAGATCAAGTTTGAGTTTCATGCTGATTGCCTTATTCTTGTGTGAGTTATGACCCTTGGAAATATGGAAAAGCGCCAAAATATCAGTTTTCCGGACTTTTTTTTGGAAACACTTCAACGGAATGATTTCATTTTTGGTAACCTACTATAGAACGATGACTTAGAAATCAAATTTCATTTGCACTCTGTCCATCCGTCAGTCTGTCAGTCATACTTTAGTTTTCCGGACTTTTTTTTGGAAATGCTTCAACCGAATGATTTCATTCTTGGTAACTTACTATAGAACCATGACTTACAGATCAAGTTTGAGTTTCATGCTGATTGCATTATTCTTGTGTGAGTTATGGCCCTTGGAAATATGGAAAAGTGCCAAAATATCAGTTTTCCGAACTTTTTTTGGAAATGCTTCAACGGAATTCATGCTGATCACATCTAGGTTATAACATTTGTATAATTTTTAATGCTTATTAGTCTGGAAGGGGACATTGTATTGCTTCAGCGATACGTGAGCTCATGTTGAATAAAATTTTCCAACACAAACCCATTTACCATACCTCCAGTCCAAATTTGACTTGTTAATTGAATATAGATTATAGAGTAAACTCTTTTTAATTGAATAAAAAATCTTGTAACATGTCGAGAAATTACCCTGACTCTCCCGAGTTTTCCTTTGCTTATAGACCTATTTGGCCTGAGTACATCCAGTATAGGCATTTAATCTATTATATCTCAAGGAGCTCTGTCAAACAAGATATAAAAGGATAAATGCTAAGTTTATCTCTTGAATACAGGAAAGTGACACAATCCCTGTTAATTGAATACTCCTGTTAATTGAATACTCATGTGAATTGAATATTTTTCATTGGCAAAGTGGCTATTCAATTAACAGGGTTCAACTGTACTAAGTTGCCATTCATGTAAAGAAGAAATGGGAGTGCCTTGTGGAGATGTTCAATCTCTTAACCCGTTACTTAACATAAAAGATGTTTATGGACCAATCTGCTCGAAACTTGGTATGAATGTTCACCACTAAGGGAACCTGTGCACCTGTGATTATAGTTCCGGTCAGTTTATTTTTGCCAGAATTATGCCCCATTTTGACTTGAAAAAAGCAGGCCTAGAATTTCGTCCAGAGCTTTTCTCCGATGTTTATAGGTGGATTCCTTTGAAACTTGGTATGGATGTTTACTACCATGGTAACCTGTGCACCTGCAATTATACATTGTAGTTTTGATCATACTTTTATTGCCGAGTTATGCCCCTTTTCACCTTAGAATAATCATGGCTGAGGGGTTGAGGGTGGTATGGACAGTCACACCTGGGACAGTCACACCTCTAGTTCATTTTTTTGTGTCAAAAACATGTCTTATGACTCCTCATTGGAACAAGCTCAAAGAGCTCGTTCCAATGGGGGGTCATATGTAGGGCTGTCACGATTTTTAGCTCAACTTTGACGAAGTCAAATTTGAGCTATTGTCATGGCCCGTCGTCCGTCTGTCTGTCCGTCCGTTTGTCCATCTGTCCGTCCGTCCGCCCGTCCGTCTGTCCGTCCATCCATCCGTCCGTCCGTCTGTCCGTCTGTCCGTACGTCAACAATTGGCTATGGCTCGGGCTAGAGGTCGTATTTATGAATCGATCTTTACGAAACTTCTTGTGTACCTTTGTTATGACCCTGGGACGGGAACGAGTGTTTTTAGGTGTGGTCCGAAATTCAAGATGGCTGCCAGCGGCCATTTTGTACCGATGATGCAAAAATCAGTTTTTTGTACAGAACTTCTGTATGAAAGTTTTGATTTGAATAAAGTTTTGTATAAATGTTTAGTACCATGGGATACATCACATATAATACGGGTTTTTTTCTCGTGCGTAAATTATGCAAATTAGTCTGACTTTGATTTATTTAGTGGTACTTTCAGAGCTGTAAGTGCCAAGCTGCTATGGCTCGGGCTAGAGGCCGTATTGATGAACCGATCTTTACGAAACTTCTTGGGTACCTTTGTTATGACCGTGGGACGAGAACGAGTGTTTTTGGGTGCGGTCCGAAATTCAAGATGGCTGCCAGCCGCCATTTTGTACCGACGATGCAGAAATCTGTTTTTTGTACAGAACTTCCATATGAAAGCTCTGATTTGAATAATTTTTTGTATGAATGTTTAGTACCATGGGATACATCACATATAATACGGGTTTTTTTCTCGTGCGTAAATTGTGCAAATTAGACTAATTTTGATGTTTTTTGGGGTTACTTTCAGCACTGTAAGTGCAAATGCCAATACGGCTCGGGCTAGAGGCCGTATTTATGAACCGATCTTTACGAAACTTCTTGGGTACCTTTGGTATCACCGTGGGACGAGAACGAGTGTTTTGGGGTCCGGTCCAAAATTCAAGATGGCCGATGGCAGCCATTTTGTACAAAATTAGGTGCAATCAGATTTTTGCACAGAACTTCCATATGAAAGCGCTGATTTGAATAATTTTTTGTGTGAATGTTTAGTACCAAGGGATACATCACATATAATACGGGTTTTTTTCTCGTGCAGAAATTATGCAAATTAGATGAACTTTGATTTTTTCAGTGCGACTTACACACAGTAAGTACACATGTCAATACGGCTCAGACTAGAGTCTGTATTTATGAACTGATCTTCACGAAATGTCTTGGGTACCTTTGTTATCACCTTGGGACGAGAACGAGTGTTTCTGGGTGCGGTCTAAAATTCAAGATGGCTGCCAGTGGCCATTTTGTACCGAAATTAGGTCTAATCAGTTTTTTGTACACAACTTCTATACAGCTCAGACTAGAGGCCATATTTATGAACCAATCTTTACAAAACTTCTTGGGTACCTTTGTTATCACCGTGGGATGAGAGTGAGTGTTTTTGGGTGTGGTCCGAAATTCAAGATGCCACCAGCAGCCATTTTGTACCAAAATTAGTGCAATCAGTCTTTTGTACAGAACTTCTGTATGAAAGTTCTGATTTGAATAAATTTTTGTATGAATGTTTAGTAACATGGAATACATCACATATTCTAAGGGGTTTTTTTCGTGCAGAAATTATGCAAATTAGATGAACTTTGATTTATTCAGTGCTACTTACACAATGTAAGCACACATGTCAATACGGCTCAGGGTACAGGCTGTATTTATGAACCGATCTTCACAAAACTTCTTGGGTACCTTTGTTATCACCTTGGGATGAGAATGAGGGTTTCTGGGTACGGTCCAAAATTCAAGATGGCTGCCAGTGGCCATTTTGTACCGAAATTAGGTCCAGTCAGTTTTTGTCACAAGTTCTATACAGCTCGTATTTATGAACTGATCTTCACAAAACTTCTTGGGCACTTTTGTCTTCACCTTGGGACAGGAACGAGTGTGTTTTGGGGTGCCTTTGTTATCACTGTGCAATGAGAACAAATATTTTGGGGTTCAGTCAGACCCACTCTGGGACTCAAAGATTTTTTTCTAGTTTAGCATCTGACTGTCACCCACCTTTACAATACTTTACCTATACATTTGTTACAGGCAACGGTCAGTATTTAGACCATTACAATACTTTATATGTACCTTTGTTATCAGGTCATTACCTAGATGTTTGTCATTGCTGTGTCACATACTATACATGTACATGTCTTTGTCTTGACAAGTTGAGCTACAGTGTCATTGACACTTTCATTTAATTTAGGAATCGATTAATCGTCGCAAATAATCGATGATAATCGATTAATCGTACCTAGATGATCTTCCCTCTCCCCCCGTCTTTGAAGTCGATAAAAATGAAGTTCAAGTCAGTTGACCTACCTCAAGTAAACAACAAAGACGATCCTCTTTTAGGTACATTCAAAGCTTTGATGTTCTGAACTTTTGAACCGTCAGTGTAATAATCAAGACCGGTCGGCAGTTGCGAAGTTCGCAACTGCCGACCGTTCTTGATTATTACACTGACGGTTCAAAAGTTCAGAAGACCAAACCTTTGATGAATGTTCCTGAAAGACAAATGCTTCCAACAGCTTCTTGGGGTTTAACAACGATGTTCCTAACTGTTTACCTTTGGAAACAATAGTTTTTTCATCAAATTTTCTTTTAATTATTAAACGTCTAAAACGGGATACAATTTACCGATTATTCGACAACGGAAAATACTAATCGATTTCGCCGTGACCGATCAATAATCGATTAATAGATTAATCGTGTCAGCCCTAGTCATATGCTATGTTTATGAGTCGAAAAAATGAAAGAAATAATGAAATGAATGGCGAGTTTTGTGAATAGCTCTCGCCGGTATTGACTTATACGTTGTGTAAAGTGTTAATACACTATTATTTATATACATATGTACCAGACCCGGTGTCCCACGGTATCCCCCCCCCCCCCCAGTGTATCTCCCCTCCCACAGGGAAAGACACACTAGTGTACCTTCCTCCCCCCATGGGTATCCCCCCCCCCCCCCCACCCCCCCCCCCCCCCCCCCCCCCCCATTATTTTTTTTAACATTGATAACATCAGGCATGACTATTGATGGTGTTTATTATTTTTTTCTGTTTTTCTGACATTCCAGGTTTGACAGGTATTTTGATGAAAAAAATTCACTCAGGCAAAAAATATTTTTCAATTCAGATCGTTATTGGCAGTATACAAGCAAAAAAATATGTACACATTTTGAAATTATAATAACATTCCATACCTTACAGTGGAAGGTTGATAATTACAGAACAGTTCACTCATCATTGTTATTTAGAAATTATAATAACATTCCATGACTTTCAGAGAAAGGTTTATATTATCAGAAAAGTGTCTATCAAAATATATTCATATATATGGAAGGCTAAGGGGGGGGGGGGAGATACACAAGCCTGTGTATCTTCCCCCCCCCCCCCCCCACACTCACATATTCACTCATCATTGTTATTTAGAAATTATAATGACATTGAATGCCTTTCAGTGAAAGGTTTATATTATCAGAAAAGTGTCTATCAAAATGAACATTGTGGGGAGCACTTTATGGAAGGCTAAGGGGGGAGATGGGGAAGATACACAGGCCTGTGTATCTTCCCCCCACCCAAATATTCACTCATCATTGTTATTTATAAATTATAATAACATTCCATGCCTTTCAGAGAAAGGTCCATAATATCTGAACAAGGTCTATCAAAATGAACATCATGGGGAGCACTTTATGGAAGGCTAAGGGGGGGGGGGAGATACACAAGTCTGTGTATCTCCCCCCCCCCCCCCCCCCCCCCACACACACACCCACATATTCACCTATTAATGTGTTATTATTACACAGGCCTCTGTATCTTCCCCTCACCCACATATTTACTCATCATTGTTATTTAGAAATTATAATAACATTGCACGCATTTCAGTGAAAGGTTTATATTATCAGAAAAGTGTCTATCAAAATGAACATTGTGGGGAGCACTTTATGGAAGGCTAAGGGGGAGATGGGGAAGATACACAGGCCTGTGTATCTTCCCCCACCCAAATATTCACTCATCATTGTTATTTATAAATTATAATAACATTCCACACCTTTCAGAGAAGGTCCATAATATCTGAACATGGTCTATCAAAATGAACACCATGGGGAGCACTTTATGGAAGGCTAAGGTGGGGGGGGGGGAAGATACACAGGTCTGTGTATCTTCCCACCCACCCACATATTCACTCATCATTGTTATTTAGAAATTATAATAACACTGCACGCCTTTCAGTGAAAGGTTTATATTATCAGAAAAGTGTCTATCAGAATGAACATCATGGGGAGCACTTTATCGCAGGCTGGGGGAGAGGGGGGGGGGGGAAGATACACAGGTCTGTGTATCTTCCCCCCCACCCACATATTCACCTATCAATGTTATTATTTTGAAATTATAATAACATTCCATGCTTTTCAGGGAAAGGTCC